>JBBPBX010011820.1:43031-55200 GCA_038048925.1 Garcialebias charrua
TATGTAAACGGTTCAATAACATAACTCATTATTTCTTTTGGGAACATCATATCCATGTCCACCCAGTCTTTTGATCTCTTGTCTGAGAGATTTTTTTACCAGTTTCATAATTTCCTCTTTGTTGGTTCCTCTTTGTTGGTTCCATTAAGAAAATGGACATGACACAGAATAGATGAACAAATCATAGTTATTTTACATACAAGTACGGTAAATACAAGCAAAGGGCTGATCCCAGGATTCAGTTCTCTGGAAACTCATCGTCCTTGTGTGTATTTGCACTTGGTGGTTTATGTGAACTGTTTCTCTCTCAACTTCATGCCTAGTTTGTTAATCAATGGAACCTTTTTTGACATTCCAGTAGCCCAATTTCTTACGTATTGTTCCTTTTTCATCACAATTAGGAAACAAAATACAAAGTATATTTCTGCTTCATCCTCTTAGGAACTAATGTCTAAGCTTATTCAGAAAAAGCTCAGAATTACTTACTACCATCAAACATTCAAGCATATTTTGTGAAAAGGAAAAGTTGTTATAATTTAAAGGTAATAGATATTTTTGTAAAACCTAAGTATAGAACCAGTTTAAAGGGTCGGTCTACTACAATACAGGGAATAGGTCTATGGAATAGTTTGGAGGACGATGTAAAAAAAATGAAGTTAATGTTTATATTTAAGAAAAAGATTAAAACTATTTTGTTGAAAAGACACAAGTTGATTAATATCTAATGAATTCTAAACAGTAAATTTTGATGAGTTATGTATTTTGCTGTATTATACAGTATATGGATGATTACTATTTGATGATGGATGATTATGTTTGAATTGATAGTTTGAATTGATTTTGTTAAGAAGGAGCAGATATGATAAGAAATTTTTCTTCTTCTGCTTTCTTTCATTTTAAGTTTTTTTTTTTAAACTTTTTTTTAAACAGTCTTTGTGTTTTATAATGGAAATGAATAAAAAAATAAAAAAAATAAAAGTGTTCTCACTTTCAACAGAACAGTCATTATTTGAGGCAGAGCCAACAGATCTGGTGAAGGGAGTTTCTATCCAAAAACTGGTCAAATTGTTCAGAGGTTCCTCCACACCAGCTGTTGATGGTCTCAGCATAAACTTCTTTGAGAGCCAGATTACTTCCTTTCTTGGCCACAATGGATCTGGAAAAACCACCACTATGTATGTATGTTAGATGGACGCCATGTTCACAAGGATACACATATATGCTGAATACCTTAAGGTCTATCTTCTTTTTCTCTCAGGTCCATCTTGACAGGAATGTATCCTCCCACCACCGGGACAGCCACCATTTACGGCAAGGACATCCGCACGAACATGGATGACATTCGTACATCTCTGGGAATGTGCCCTCAACACAACATCCTTTTTCAGTAGTATGAACCTTTTAATGCATTTAATCTAATCTAAACACACTCACTGACCAAAAAAAAAGGATAAACACTAAGAAGGAATTATGTCATTTGGATGTAGTTTGGTCTACACGCAGACCAACAATGAGTACCGTATTTAATATAGGTTGCGGCTTTTTATCATTTTTGCATGCCCTGCGACCTATATTCAGGTGCGACCTATTTATGGCTTTTTATAAAATAAGCTGATTTGTAATCATTTATTAACAAAAATTAAACTGAGATACACTCTTACAATAATGTCAGCTAACAAATATTTTTTTAGGCGTTTATCCTGCTAAAATTATTCATTTATTAAAGAAAAGTTCAGCTCAGACACATATTTTCTATAATTTTTATCAAAAACAAATAATTGTTTTTAAGTGTTAATCTTCTTAAAAGCCTTGCTGTGCGCTCCTGTGGCAGACATTGCAGCAGAGCTGTGAAGAGCCCCAAAGCGCTTTACAATACCAGCCATCCACCCATTCATACACACATTCATACACCGGTAGTGGTAGCCTGCCTTGCAAGGCGCCATCCAGACCTACCGGGAGCAACTCGGGGTTAAGTGTCTTGCCCAGGGACACAACGACACATGGTGAGCGGACGCGGGATTCGAACCTCCAACCTTCCGATCGGGGGTCGACTGCCATTACCACTGTGCCACGGCCGCCCACACATGTAGGTGCGACCTATTTATGGATTTTTCCAATTTTTGGGCAATAATTGGACAGTGCGACCTATATTCTGGTGCAACCTATATTCCAGAAAATACGGTATATTAATTTTATTTGTGAGAAGCTGAGATTACAAGACCGAGAGGATGTCTCATGGACTTACTAGACAGCATTACCAGATGTTAAAGGGGTCTGATAGTGGTCATTGAGGATTTGCTGTAGTTGCATGGTCATAAAAATGGAAAGGTTCAAAAGCAAAACCTCAGTCTTCTCTGAGTTTAAAAGCAAAAAATTAAGGGTCATCCAGGTTTTTATGTATTTGAGACATGATTGTAGTCCAAGTAACTGATTGGCTTCATTCAGTTTCATGGACAAATATAACTGTGTATCATCAGCATAACAGTGAAAATTTACCCCATGCTGTTTAATAACATTACCTAATGGAAGCATACATGTACTACTGTACTGTATAAGGTAAAGAGTATTGGTCCAAGCACTGAACCCCACGGAACTCCATGACTAACTTTCGTGTATGAAGAAGATTCATTATTTACATTTACAATTTGGAATCTATCAGATAAATATGATTTGAACCATTTTAAAGCCGTTCATGTAATCCCAATATCACATTAAAGCCTCTGTAACGTAATATTGTGATCAGCTGTATCAAATGTAGCACTGAGGTCTAATAGGACCAGTGTAGACACAAGTCCATTGTCTGAGGCCATGAGAATATCATTAGTAACGTTCAAAAGTGCTGTTTCTGTGCTATGATGAGCTCTAAACCCTGACGGAAACTCCTCCAACAGATTATTTCTTTGCAAATGTTCATGCAACTGACCTGCAACTATTTTCTCTAGAATTTTTTTTAGATGAAAGTTAGATTAGGTATAGGTCTAAAATTGACCAGGATTTCTGAGTCAATATTAAATTGCTTACATAAAGGTTTAATTACAGCAATCTTTAAGATAAGATAAAATAACATAAGATAAGATTGACCCTGCAGGAAATTATTGAACCTGCACTGTAGCACATAACCATTCATTAGAGATAAATTAAGCAGATACAAAATGTGGATATTAATTAAGGGAAATATCTACAGTATTTACACAGTCTGGTTGGGATGGGATCTAGCAGACATGTTGATGGCTTGGATGAAGTTATTATTTTTGAAAATTCAGAGATCTCGACAGGACAAAACCTGTCCAAACATAAATCCGGTTCTCGTGACATTTTTAAAGTCACCTCAACTGATAGGGAACCAGAGGTAATAGTAGGAATGATGGTTTGAGTTTTCTCCTTAACTGAAATTATTTTATTTATAAAGAATCTCGTGAACTTATCACTACTTATAGTTGTTGGGATACTTGGTTAAACAGAGATGGGATTTTTCATTAAACTAGATATGGTGCTGAAAAGGAACCTGGGGTTATTTTTATTCTCATCAATTAAAGATGAATAAAAAGTTCTAGCTTTATGGAGAGCTTTTATAATAGACAGCTGGCTATCTTTCCAAGATAAATAAAATTATTCAACATTAGTGATTAGGTTCTGGATATTGTATTCATTGTGAGGAATTTTTCTTCTCAGTATGACTGTGGCAGAGCATATTCTCTTCTACTCGCTGATGAAAGGCCGTTTGATCACCGAGGCCAAGGAAGAGGTAGAGAACATGGTACAGGATTTGGGTCTTCCCCACAAGAGGGCTGAACTGATCCAGAACCTCTCAGGTCTATTAGGGAACATGTTTACATACAAATGTACATACCCTGTATACTGTTCAAATCAAACCCTTAAACACGCCAATCCATGCACTTCTGGCACTTGTTGGTGTTCTAATCCAGGGGGCATGCAGAGGAAGTTGTCAGTCGCCCTGGCTTTTGTTGGTGGAGCCAAAGTGGTGATCCTGGATGAGCCCACTTCTGGAGTGGACCCTTACTCCAGACGATCAATTTGGGACCTGCTGCTCAAATACCGTACAGGTATTCTGCAGAAAGCCGTCAAATAACATAAAAACTGTAGATTGGAATACAACAGATTTACTTCACATTCATCAGTCTTTGTTGAACTACAGCTGAAACAAACACGGCTTCATGTTTGGTTTTACAGGACGCACAGTGATCATGTCCACCCACCACATGGATGAGGCAGACCTGCTGAGTGATCGGGTGGCTATCATCTCCCAGGGTCGCCTTCACTGCTGTGGTTCCCCCATCTTCCTCAAGAACTGTTTCGGTACCGGCTTCTACCTCACTCTTGTGCGCCGAATGAATCTCAACCTTTTCAAGGTAAGAAAGCATAAAAGTGAAATTTTATGTATGTTTCTGTGACTGTTGTTTTAGAACCAGATACTTAAAATACATATTTTCCTGGAAGAAACAAGTACACTTTATATATTAAAAAAGCTCAAGTTCTTTGTGGAAAAGGATGACGAAAACTGAGAGGAAGACGATTTTTGCAAAAGCAAGAGGATAGTTGTGGTGCATCCAACCTGGCCACAAATGTCCCCATAATTTGGGGCTTTCTAGAATTTATTTGAATCATTTTTTGCCCAGCATGGAAGGATTATACAACATACAAGTTGAGTGATTTAAAGAAAAAAGAAAAAAAGAATTGCATGCACAAGTGGACTTGATCTGATACACAAGGTCCAATATCAAGTTCAAGACCTTGTTCATTGCTGTTTTCATCACATGTGGTACATGAAGTGGAACGAAAACATGTACACAGGATCCCAGTTACACCCAAAAATATCAAAATATAAAGTATAAAAAGAAACAGTAAATAAGGATCTAAGATATACACTAAAATATAGGCTAAACGAATGCAAAATGGTATGCTAAATATCTAAAATGTACGCTAAACACTCAAAGTAAAACAATATGGCGTACCAACAGCAGCTCGAACATGAGTCTGTGGTGAGCAGATATGAATGAATACAGCAGCATGAGATAATCAGCAACATACATATCCACACACCTTCACTAATATTTGGTTATTTGTCCCTGAGTGAGTGTCTCCTGGAGGGTTTTGTCTCCATCAAAAAGCTTCTAGTAGAATTCTGGCTGATTTTTGACCGCCCTTCTTCATTTGGATTGGTTGGTAGGCTATGGACTCAGCTTAAAGACAGAGTTCACCAATTTACATTCGAGTTGAGTTGGGGCTTTTTGAGGACCATTCTAGAAGTTCAATGCAAGCCAGTTATATCCAATCAGAAACCAGTTTTGAATTTAGATAAATTAAACACCCAGCTGTGTCCAAGTGTTAACCATCCAGCTGTTGATTTGAGGGGAAATTGTAGAATTTGAATGTGGTCCTTCTTCATTATCCACTTTTTACCACAGCATGACGCCATCACCTTTAACAGATTGTCAGTTTGACAGTTAGCACAGTGTTCTTGGGTTTAAAGGTGGTGTGACATGATTTTGGAACTATGCATAAAGTGGCACAGCATATACAGTACTCAGCTTTGATTTTTTGTACACATATGCGTCGAATAATTAATATATAAAAGTATTTTTTAATAAAATAGTTCTCTGCAGTGCGTCGCAGTTTTCGGGTGGAGAGGGGAGGGGTCAAACGCTGACGCATTTTTATGACGCAATGGCTGGAACGCACCTTATAAATAACAAATAGCAGTGTATATAAACCGAGGAATTAAGCAATTTAAGTGAAGATTTGAGCGATTTGTCTTCAGTTTGGGAAGCTGAAGTTAGTTCGAGTGATGAACAAGAAACAGCTGGTTCTAATATAGGTCTGCAGCCGTATTTATTTGAGCCTTACCGTTCAGAAGCGAGGGGGGCAGCTTTGTTTTGTCCATTCTTGACGAAGTTTTTCATCTTTTGGGAAAGTGAAAAGGCTCACTTGTTCACTGGCGATATTAGAACACCCAAATGCGACACAACGTACCGGCATTTTTCAAGTTATACAAAAAAAAAAGGCGATCTTGAACACAATGACACTGCGTGCTAATAGCAGCCCGCAGGCTCAACTTCTAGTCCCTACGTCACAGACGTCGCATGCGTAAGTACCCGGATGTCCCGTGACGAAACACGGCGCCAATTTTAAAATCACTTTTGAAACAAATTTTCATGGATTTATAATTTTGCTTGTAAAACCGAACATAGTTGAATGATACAACATATATATGTTGTGCCACTTTATGCATAGTTCCAAAATCATGTCGCAATACCTTTAAAAGCCTCACATTTCTCCTTCAAGCATCTTTCTTATGGTGTCCAACATGGTCTCATCTGACCGTCAAACTTTCCTAGAGGACATTTGGCTTGTCAATGTAGACAGCTGCATGTTTTGATCCTGCATGCCATGGAGTTAAATAATCTACAATAAATTTAAACTTGTACTTCCAATTTTTTAATTTTTTACTCTGGAACAAGAGCTGTTAGGCACCAAACCTTATAACATTCTTGCCCACAATGAGTGAATGGAAACTCTTACCACAGCTGCAGTTGTAGATACGTTTATGTTGAACAAACTATTTTGAGAAGTCTTTTGGATGTTTTTGACTCTTTTTGAGCATTAGTTTCTGGTATTATCCTACAGGCCAGCTGCGACTGCACACAAAATTGCTCCTGTAAATGCTCCAAGTGTTCAAGACTTAAATCCAAGCTGGAGGAAAGTCAGGCCCCAGACAGACAGCTGGATGGTAAGATCATCCTCACTCCCATTATTGTAGCTGCTGGTGTGATCTGCCAACTTTTTTGTCAGTCTGCCTAAACCTGTTTTAGGTTGGACATAACTTTAATGCTCAGCACTGCCTTTGCAGTGGATTGTAGTTGGTTGACTATGTACCGTATTTTCCGGTCTACAAGTCTCACCTCTCTATAAGTCGCTTTGTCCAATTATTGGCAATAAATTGGAAAAATCCATAAACGTGTCGCACCTCTATTTAAGTCGCATCTATTATGCGTCGCCTATGTTACGCGTCACTGCCCTGCTGCATATGGCGGCCACAGGAGCGAGTGAGCACAGAAGGACTTTACAACATTAACGCGGTAAAAACAATTATTTGTTTGCTGAAAATTATAGCAAAGATGTGTCTTAGCTGAACTTTTCCTTAATAAATGAACGCAGTTGTAAAATCAGCTGGATTTAAAAAGTAGTTTCGCTACGAGCAACCGCACGGGTGGGACCGCAGCATTTTCTTTAAAATTTTGCAAATTAAATGCTTAAAAAATATATTTCTTAGCTGACATTATAGCACATGTTCCTGAGCTTAACCGTTCCTTTAATAAATTCACAAAATGGTCAAATCTGCTGGATTTAAATTGTTTCGCTTTGACGTCTTCCAAACCGTCGCGTGCGCTGCGAAAATAAATTATAAATAAATCGAATTTTAGCTCAAATGTCTCATACAGCTAACAGTTTGTAAATGTCCATCTAGCGATTACTTTCTGTAAGTTTGATCAAAATCTGTCCTGTGGTTTATGAGCTATTTGCTAAAAAGTACCGGAAAAACAACGAAGCTAACCGCTGCACATTTACGACAGAGTCAGTCCGACCAGAGGAGGCTGCCGTCGGACACATGAGGTGGGAACGGTTGGTGTACCATAGCGGACAAAAGTGGTACTACACCCCTGGCTGCCGAAAGTGGTACTGCACCATTTTTTGCCAAAATGAAAAACGGTCATATCTGAGCCAAAAATTGGTTTAAAAATATGGGGAAAAATCCATAAACATGTCGCACTGCTCAATAAGTCGCAGGGCATGCAAATTAGGCAAAAAGGTGTGACTTATAGACCGGAAAATACAGTACTTGTTATTGACACACCTGTAAACATGTTTGAGGACATTAAATCCAAAAGACAGTTGTGTTTGCTTTTATATCTCAACTGGACCCCTCATTTTCAGGTAATGTGGAAACCATCACAGCCCTGGTTCATCATCACGTTCCTCAGGCCCGTCTCATTGAGGCCATCGGCCAGGAGCTCACCTTTCTGCTGCCGAATCAGAACTTCCAGCCCAGAGCCTATGCCAGCCTCTTCAGGGAACTGGAGGAAACTCTTGAGGACATGGGCCTCAGCAGCTTTGGTGTGTCAGACACATCGCTGGAGGAGGTTTGGAAACCAGAAGTGGATTATTATAATCACCAGTAATTATATTTAAGATCCCAAGACAGAAATGACAAGGAAATATAATTTAGCTTGAATGACAATAACTGAGTAATGAAATAAACAAGAGAGTGGGCTCAGACCGGTCCAGACCTCTGATTCAGGAGTGGTAGTTTGGATTTCCTCCAGGTTGTTGAACAGTGGATTAGATTCTCGCCCTTGCAGAGTTGTTAAGTGGACATATCCAGTCCACATGTGCTTTATAGCTGCATATGCATTCTGTGATTATGGGGGGCCAGTGTCTCTTTTAAGGGCTTTCTGGACCTGGCATAACCAAAATAAGAGCTGTGTCTTCAGTCGCTGCACAGTTTTTCTCAGTACAGGTAGTCCCCGACTTACGAGCGCTCTAACTTACGAGGATCCGGACTTACGAGCTGGCCAATTTTGGGAAAAAACGCAAAAAATACTGAGTTTTTCTGTGTTTTTTCACCACAGTTCGTTAGCTAAACATGTGGACACACGTTTCCGATCATTTTTATGCACTCATAAGCAGTTTTTCGATGAAAAACGAGTGTTTGTAGTCGCGCTAGCGAAACCGTTCCAACTTACGAGCGAAAATTCCGGACTTACGAGACACGTGGCGGCCGTTCCAAGTTACGAATTTTCGCTTTACGAGCGCCTCGTTGTAACGGAACTCGCTCGTAAGTCGGGGACTACCTGTATGACTGTCCCGTTATCCTCTTTATGGTGTTCATCAGCAGTCCTGGAGAGATAATATAGTTCAAATGGTGTCTTCAGACCATCATGGTGGTTCACAACCAGGAAGAGAAGAATGGTTCTCAACTGGAAAAGGGTGGAGAGCTCCCTTTGGGCTGTGCCTTAAGTCTGTGCCTCAAGCGAAGAAGTTCAAGTAGCTCCGTCTTGTTAATGAGTGATGGCAGGATCAACAGATCAGGGGCTCACCTGCAGTAATGAGTGTGTTGCCCCAGTGGTGAATACTTTGAAATAGCTCGATTCACTGGTCTGTCTAGTTGTGTTTGAAACCTCACGAGTTATGGTTCATGACTGAAAGTCCAAGATTCTGGATACAATAATAATAATAATAATAATAATCATTTTATTTAAAAGCGCCTTTCAGGACACCCAAGGACACTTAACAAACCAATACAGTTCAAACATTATCAGTGACAAATTGAAATATAAAATACATAAAGATTATAAAATGCAAAATAATAAAAATACATTTAGTAAAGTTAATGATAAGCTAGTCTAAAGAGATGTGTTTTCAGGGCTGTCTTGAACAGAGAAAGGGAGGTGGTGTTTCGAAGGTCTGGCGGTAGAGCGTTCCAGAGGTGAGGGGCAGAGCAGGTGAAGGCCCTGCTCCCCATGGTGGAGAGGCGGGCAGAGGGTACATGGAGATGTAGCGAAGAGGAGGATCTGAGAGAGCGTGATGGGATGGAGATTTGTAGGAGGTCAGATAGATAAGGAGGGGCAAGGTTGTGGATAGCTTTGAACGTGAGGAGTAGAATTTTGAAGATGATGCGTGATTTAACCGGGAGCCAGTGGAGCTGCTGCAGGACAGGAGTGATGTGGTTATAGTAGGAGGTTTGAGTGATGACACGGGCAGCTGAGTTCTGGACCATCTGTAACTTGTGGAGAGATTTGTTGGGGAGGCCGTAGAGAAGGGAGTTGCAGTAGTCAATACGGGAAGTCACAAGACTGTGCACCAGGATGGCTGTGGAGCGGGGTGTGAGAGAATAATAATAATAATAATAATAATGAATTCAATTTATAACGCACTTTTCATTAATGAAAATCTCAAAAGACGGACACGGTTAATATTACGGAGGTGGAAATAGGCAGACCGAGTAATATTGTTGATGTGTGAAGTGAAGGAGAGAGTGGTGTCGAGGATGACACCGAGGCTCTTGACCTGAGGGGAGGGGGATAGCAGAGAGTTGTTAAGGGGGACGAGAAGATGTTCTGATTTTGAAATAGAGTTTTTGGTACCAACAAGAATGATTTCTGTTTTGTTACTGTTTAGTTGAAGGAAATTGTTAGAAAACCAGTGATTTAGCTCATTGAGACAGTCGGTGAGGATGGAGGGTGGGTGGGTGGAGTTAGGTTTTGATGACAAGTAGAGCTGTGTGTCATCAGCATAACAGTGGAAATGGACGCCGTATTTGCGGAAGATGTGACCTAGAGGAAGGAGGTAAATGATGAAGAGGAGGGGTCCGAGGACAGAGCCTTGGGGGACACCCGTGGAGACAGGGGAAGACTGGGAGCTGAAGGATTACAAGTGGCTGAAATGAGCTTCCTCTGTAGATTAAAAAAAAGAGTTGAAAACAAAACAACTGGACTTTATTTGTAACTGAAAACGTTTCACTTCTCATCCAAGGAGCTTTCTCAATTCAAAGAAACAAGGAGTGTGGGATTCAAATTATAAAGCTGTGGTGTTCTATAAACTTGCATAATGCAGATTGACACACGCAGATTGACCTCTCACTCTTCAAATAATAATAATAATAATAATAATAATGAATTCAATTTATAACGCACTTTTCATTAGTGAAAATCTCAAAGTGCTACACACATTGAATGCTACACACATTCATACACCGGTAGCGGCAGACTACCATGCAAGGTGCTTTCCAGTCCTACCGGGAGCAACTCGGGGTTAAGTGTCTTGCCCAAGGACACAACGACACATGGTGTGGGGAACCGGGATTCGAAACGCCAACCTTCCGATCGGGGGACGACTGCCATTACCACTACGCCACGGCCGCCCACTCTTTAGGGTACCCTGATGCTTGCTCAATAATCCAGGTAGAAAAAGCTAAAAAAGCTAAGTCTGGTCCCCTGGACATTCAAAAAACAGTTGTTTTTTTTGCTTTGTTTTGTTTTGTTTTTTGAATGTCCAGAGGACCAGACTTAGCTTTTTTAGACTCTTTAGGGTCTTTGTTAGTCCCACCCACAGAGGGGCCACTCTGGTCACATGGTTGGAATTCCTAATAGGTGTGAAACTGTAGGTTGGTTGGGCTCAGCCTTAAAGATAAGGTGAGGAGCTCCACCATCCAGAACTTGAAGTATAGCTGCAGGTTCTTCGCATCCAAAGGAATCAGCTGTGGTGGTTTGAGCATCTGATTGAGATGCCTCCTAGAGTAGTGGATGTACATCCAATTGGGCAAAAACCCTGAGCCAGTACCACAACTCACTGGAGACGGTATATACCTTCTCTGGCGAAGACGTTGGGATACCCTGGGAGGAGCTGGGGGAGCAGGAAGTCTAGGTTTCCCTCTACTGCTCTACTATATATGAGTGTAGACAATTATCATTTATGTATTTTAAAGTATTAACTAATACTCTTGGGTCCTGATAACATCTGTTTTCTTGTAGATTTTTCTTAAGGTCACTGCAGATGGGAATGCAACAAGCAGGAAGTGTGAACAAGGTAAAAGTTGAGGGTGTGTAGAACTCATACCTTTGTTTTGTGTTTGAATGGGTCGTAGCTCCTTCGTTGTTTTTCTGTCTGTGTTGTTGTGTGTTAATATTTTTGTTGCATCCATGTTTTTAACTCTCAGATAAGAAACCTTTGCAACAGATCTCTCGAGCTAGTCTCTGTGGATTCAACAGGGTGGCTGTTGATGTGGAAGCACAACAAGGTGACAGAGGCTTTCAGTTTACAGCTCTAGAGAACTGCTGCTAATGTTGGACAAACGTAGTGCCTGCCATGATAAACGGCAGGCAATCAAGCCAGTGTATTCATTTGTCTCTCTATTAGCAAAATATCTCATGAGCCCATGGATGATTTTAAAGACATTCTTAAAAAGGGGTCTGCTGCTCCTCCACATTGAAGGGAGCCAGCTGAGGTGACAAACTTTTGGTAGTGACTGAAAGAACGAGATTGTGGACAGGACACAAGTGATGGAAGTCAGTTTTCTCGGCAGGGTAGCTGGACTCTCTCTTAGAGACAGGGTAATTCAGTTCTCCATGAGAGACTCGGAGTAGAGCCGCTG
>JBBPBX010011821.1:0-15351 GCA_038048925.1 Garcialebias charrua
AGAACTACCTCAATACATATTTTTTAAATAAACATGTGAAGTACAATGATGGCTGACAAGTGTTATTCAAAATTTTCAACTCTTGTACAGTGTTTCAACACAAATTATGTAAATAGCTTGTAAGTAAGAACTTTGAGGTGCATTCTGCAGACATTTATCTTTTAAGATAATAGTACGAATGGTTGTCTTTATATAGACCTTTTTTACCTTACAACTACTTTGAGTTTGGCAGAATATTTTCTAGTCAATACAAAAAGTGCACAAACAAAATGGTTAATGATACATAATGTCATTTATTCTGTTTAAAAGAGAGGTTTTCTAAATCGACGTGAGCTATACAGTATCAGCACCACTATGTGAAACATATGTTGTAATATGTAAGTTGTCTTGTTTGCTCACGTCAGTGTGATATCCATTACAGAAAAAGCATAATCAAAATTACATTCATCAAATCAATACATAAACAGTAATGATATAGTAATTCATGCTCAAATAAAGAGTGCAGTGAATGAAAAATCATGTCTGCCCCATATTTGCAAAAACAACTTCAAAGTAAAGGTGGAACAATGTAAAATAAAAATAAAAAAGGTTCACATCAGCTATCACTCTTCTATCCACTTGTTCTTTTTACAATTCATGCAGCTACTCATAACCCACCAAAGGTGATTAACCAAGGCACAGCACACAAAGCCAATCATATCGATTAATGCAACTTTTTCTGGATATCTACATGTTTGAAAATCAATAGGTAGAAGAGGGCCATTCAAGATTGTGTATTTTTGTCTAACACAGCCTATGACACGTTCAACATGGATTCTAACATGTGCTATTTGCCATGTTTTTTTTAGTTCTTTTTTGTCGTCGGTTGAAGCGTTCAGCTGCCAGATGTCATCCCACCATCAGCACCAACTGCACTCTGCAGCACACATCTTCAGTGAAGGCACCCAGTCTGGATCATCCTTGCTGTACAATGGAGCACGTCTGCCTAAGAAAAGAAAAAACATAATAAAATAAAAATTACTTAAATGAAGTTGTAAATAATTGGTGTGTTAATATGCATATGAATTTCAAAACAGGATTTACAACATAGCACCGGATTGTCAGTTGTCAAACAACACAAGAACAGTTAATTTAGGTTATTGTATGTGCTTCTTACATATTTAGTGTTTGTATGTATTTTTTGCTTTTCAACTTGAGAGCTAGGTGTGTAGTTTCTCATGACAGTGCTCTTGTCATGAGTGTCATGTCACTGTCATGACATGTCATGACAGTGCTCTTATGAATTTTGAATAATCAGCATAAACAACTCAACAACTGAAAGCTTTGTTAAGCTTTCAGTTGTTGAGTTGTTTATGCTATTTGTAAAAAACAAATAACTCAACAAAAAAAATTAACGTTCCATGTACATTTTATGCAGCACAGTTAAAGGATTGTAATAATAATAATCATTTTATTTAAAAGCTCCTTTCAGGACACCCAAGGACACTTAACAAACCAATTCAGTTCAAACATTATCAGTGACAAATTGAAATATAAAATACATAAGGATGATATAATATAAAATACATTTAGTAAAGTTAATGATAAGCTAGTCTAAAGAGATGTGTTTTCAGGGCTGTCTTGAACAGAGAAAGGGAGGTGGTGTTTCAAAGGTCTGTCCTCGTGCTCAATAAACTTATGATTCGTGTAATGCCCTAATTCACTATAATCTACTGTAAGAAATATATTACCTGACACAAAGTGTGCAGAGCAAATTCGGATGTTGCTCAGTGTTTTTCAATCCAAGTTCTGGTTTAGGCTGGCAGCCACAGACGTCGACGTTCCTCTGCTGAGTTACTTCACCTTGATTTGTGATCACGAGTGGTAATCTGTAAAACAGAAGGTTTTTCTCTCAATCTGACCGATTGTGGCAGCCATGGACACGACAATAATTCACCATTTTTTGATTTTGTGTGACCAGACGCGACGCACCACTACAATAGCTTTGAGGCTAACACAGCTATGTCGCCAAGATGGCTACTTCCGGTATATTTCCAGGGTTGATGACGAGCCGTGAAAGGGGTCTATAGCATAGATATTTTGTTCATTGTTAGCTAGCTAATCAATTATGCCTCGTTCGTGCATCTTCCCTGGATGTCGCAATGGTCAGGGCACCCGTACAAATCATAACATCTTTTTATACCGCATGGTTTTATACTGAGTATCTGTGATGCCTGGATAGGTCAATGGATAAAGTGCTTGCCTTCTGTCCCAAACTCCACGGGTTCAATTCCTGCATGGTACAACTCTTTTTTTTAAATTTTTATTCATTCCATTCATTCCAGATTAAAAACACACAAGAAAACTATTTACAAAAACAGCGTAACTCTTGGAAAAAGTAGCTGCTGTTACAGAATTCAGATAAAAACAGAGCAGGTTTACTGGCTCTGCTGTCTGCCTCTCCACTGAGGGACACGAGCAGGACACGAGCGCAGCTGCGCTGAAACCACGCCCACGCACTGACACGCCCCCAGCGTAGGGCAAGGCAAAATCATGTTCTAGTGTCGTAGTTAGCTCCGCCCTTTGGCTCTGCCTATTGGAAGTCTCCCCCCGCGCGTCAGCGCCTACTGAAAACCTTTTAGTCCACGCCCACCTACCGGATGGGCCCACCCCTCGGGTCGATAAAACCCCTCGACCGAGGTGAATCTATCTCTTCTTCATTCAGCCCGAATGAGAACCTTGTAAAAATAAAAATAAATTTAACTCAAAATTGTCAAGAATAATTATCAGAAGACTAAAGATTAACGATACCAGAAGTCCTTGTTCAGCTCCCCACCCGCCCTACCCCCGCTGCCGTCCTGTGAGCTCTCCTCCAGAACCAGACAGTCAGACGGGCCGACATGCTACAAGCTATAATGTCGGGGGGTTGCTTCGGGGCGGGAAACTACGTGCTGAACGAGGCCATCGCTTCTCTATTCTCGAGGGAACCGGAGAACGCGATGCTAGCTACCCGCATTGCGGTGGCTAGCCATGTCGTTGGAAGCCTCATCAGCGGTGAGTGACGTCTTCATTTATTATTAAGCCACAGCCAAGACGAAATGGTCGTTGTGGCGATGTTTCTTTCTGCATGAAAAGCTACAGAACGCACGCATTACCGTTAGCGCCCAAGGCCGCTAAGCAATGCTAACAGTAGCCCCGGCCTCATGTCTCATGTCGTCGGAAGCCTCATCAGCGGTGAGTGACGTCTTCATTTATTACTTAAGCCTCAACCAAGACGAAAATGGTCGTTGTGGCGATGTTTTTTCTGCATGAAAAGCTACAGGACGCACGCATTACCGTTAGCGCCCAAGGCCGCTAAGCAATGCTAACAGTAGCCCCGGCCTCATGTCTCATGTCGTCGGAAGCCTCATCAGCGGTGAGTGACGTCTTCATTTATTACTTAAGCCTCAACCAAGACAAAAATGGTCGTTGTAGCGATGTTTTTTCTGCATGAAAAGCTACAGAACGCACGCATTACCGCTAGCGCCCAATGCTGCTAAGCAATGCTAATAGTAGCCCCGGCCGCATGTCTCTGGAGAGTATCGTGGCACAGATACCGTACCGAACGTCGCCGGGAAGCTTTCAATCAACAATTACTACAAGAAGTGACGTATGTGTTTTTATTTGGTTAAACCACGACCAAAAAAGAAAACTATTCCTTGTGGTGTTGTTCTAGTGTCGTAGTTAGCTCAGCCCTTAGCTCCGCCAGGGCCTGGACCTGCTAGTTACGCTCAACATGCAGCCTTTTTTGCTAGCCAGCATGCAGGAAGCTGTCAGTGCCAACCCCCTCACCGCCTAGGCTGAACGACCTAGCGGGCTCGAGGTTTGGCACCAGGTCGCAGCGACGTTCAGACCTGGTCCATACCCGGTCTGGCCTCGCTCCCCGGCTGTGTCAACACCCTGGAACGAGGCTGCTGCAGCGCCCGCAAATCGGGGCCCCAGCAGCCTCCTTTGGGGGAATCACGAGAGTGGAGGGCTTCACGGAGAAATTATGTTTTTCTCTCATGTTTCGGGCTCGTCTGTGGGGCCGTATGACTCCACAGCCGCACTGACACACAGGCTTCCCACCACAGACAGACTAGCCTACGGCAGTCGGGTGTCTACGAATAAAAACAGCTCAAACAAGGTAACAATAAATAAATGTTTCATGTTTGGTGAACCTGTTAATATGCAGTCAGTACAGGGAAAACACCCCGCACGCTGCCTCTCATTAAATCAGATGTCGCCGGCCCAGCTTCAACGCTGCCCAGCAGAAGACACGAACAGGTAATTAACAACCAGACGCCATGGTTTTTAAGCCGCGTGTCGCGCAGACGAAGCGGTGTAGAACCCACAGCTCGCTGCCTCTCCTAAAATCAAATGTCGCCGGCTCAGCTTCAACGCTAGCTGCCCAGCAGAAGACACGAACAGGTATTTAAACAATCAGACTCCATGTTTATTAAACCTCGTGTCGCGCACGCATATCTGGGAAAAACCCATAGCTCGCGGTTTCATAGTGGGCCACATGACGCTAGCTCAGCTCACGTGCAGGCCAGCAGAGCTCCGCCTCATTACGTGTTTAAATGGCGTTCCACGCACGCGACTGCCACTACCTCTCTGCAGTTCGACTCCAACTCCAATCGAGGTAACAGGATGGACCAAGCACCGCCCGCCAAAAGACGAGCAGTGCCCAACGGGAGCACCGCTCCACCGGAGCGAGCGCTCCCTGGGTCAGCGAACGTGTTGACGTCAGACGCAGGGGCGGATCACGCCTCTGACGCAATAAGACGCCCCCTTTTTTTGGGCGGGGCCCTCGTGGGTTACCAGGGTAACGGAGGGAGGCCCCAACGACTGGCTAACGCGCACGTCGCGCACGAGACAGCAAGACCTCGCGCTGTCACTGGGCAGAAGATGCGAGCAGTGGCAGCAGAAATGCAGTTTAGACAGATGGCTGTCAAAAATCATAAGAAAGGGTTATGCACTCCAGTTGCTGCAAACCACCACCTTTCAGCGGGATACTGGAAACAGTGTTGCCAGACCCAAATCAAAACTCCTCCCTGCTGTCAGAAATTCAGGAAATGCTGACAAAGGGAGTGATTTCCAAGGTGGCAAAGGGAGAACAGAACAAGGATTCTTTTCTCGGTTTTTCTCGTCCCCAAGAAAAGGGGGGGGGGCGAGACTAGTCGTGGATTTGTCGGTTAAACAGATCCTTATCAGTGAGAGTTTTTCACGCTCACAATAAAACAACTGCTGAAGAATGTGCACAAGGAGGACTGGTTCACATCCCTCGATCTGAAGGATGCTTACTGGCACGTGAGTATCATCCCACATCACAGGAAACACCTCAGGTTTTTCCTTCCAGGGGAGCCAGTTCGAGTTCAAGAGACTCGTTTTCGGCTACTCGCTCGCACCCAGAACTTTTTTTTTTTTAAAGTGTGTGGAAGCGGCGATAAGCCCACTTCGCTCAGCAGGGATGCGGATCCTGTTTTATCTAGACGACCTGCTCATTTTAAGCAAGTCGAGGGAGGAGGCAGCAGCCCAGACCAGGGTCCTAGCAGAACACCTGCTGGACCTGTGGTTTGCTGTGAACTGGATGAAAAGTTCAGTAATCCCAGCACAGTCCATTGTTTACCTGGGGGTAGAACTGGATTCACGCTCGATGAGAGCGCGCCTGTCAGAGCAGAGGGCAGCCGATCTGACAGCACAGCTGAAGCGCGTCCAACCGGGGAAGGTGGTGACGGCGGCAGCAGTGATGCGCTTACTGGGCCTTATGGCAGCCGCTCACGGGGTAATAAATTTGGGTAATAAATTTGGATTTATTACACATGAGATCGACCCAGCGTTGGTTTACCAAGCTGCGCGTGGACCCAGTGCGCCAAAAACACAGGATGGTGCTGGTCCCCCCATCCGTGGGGCCAGATCTGCGTTACTGGGGAAACACCCGCATCCTGAGGGAGGGTGTCTCCATGATCACACCTACGTCTCACATCCCAGTGTTCACAGACGCGTCTCTGATGGGATGGGGGGGGGACGTGTCTCTCCCAATCGGTGGGGGGGAAGTGGCCAAGCCATACCCACCTTCACATAAACGTTCTGGAACTGATGACGGTCCAGAAGGTTTTGCAACATTTTATTCTGTTAGTTCAGCAGCTTCAACAGCTTCTCTGTTTTTTGCAGATGATGTGGTCCTACTGGCTTCATCAGTTCGTGATTTACAACTTTCACTGGAGCGGTTTGCAGCCGAGTGTGATGCGGCCGGGATGAGGATCAGTTCCTCCAAATCCGAGGCCATGGTCTTGAGCCGGAAAAGGGTAGCATGCCCTCTCCGGGTCGGGGAGGAGGTCCTGCCCCAAGTGGAGGAGTTTAAGTATCTCGGGATCTTGTTCACGAATGAGGGAAAACTGGAGCGTGAGATCGATAGGCGGATAGGTGCAGCGTCCGCAGTGAAGCGGGCGCTGTACCGGTCTGTCGTGGTGAAGAGAGAGCTGAGTCAAAAGGCAAAGCTCTCAATTTACCGATCGATCTACGTTCCCACCCTCATCTATGGTCATGAGCTTTGGGTTATGACCGAAAGAACAAGATCTCGGATACAAGCGGCTGAAATGAGTTTTCTCCGCAGGGTGGCTGGACTCTCCCTTAGAGATAGGGTGAGAAGCTCAGTCATCCGGGAGGGACTCGGAGTAGAGCCGCTGCTTCTCCACATCGAGAGGAGCCAGTTGAGGTGGCTCGGGCATCTGGTTAGGATGCCTCCTGGACGCCTCCCTGGTGAGGTGTTCCGGGCACGTCCCACCGGGAGGAGACCCAGAGGAAGACCCAGGACACGCTGGAGGGACTATGTTTCTCGGCTGGCCTGGGAACGCCTTGGGATTCCCCCGGAGGAACTGCTCCAAGTGGCTGGGGAGAGGGAAGTCTGGGCCTCCCTACTTAGGCTGCTACCCCCGCGACCCGACCCCGGATAAGCGGAAGAAGATGGATGGATGGATGGATGGATGGATAGTTCAGCAGCAAAATGTACTGGCGCACACTGACAACCAGGTGGCAGCAGCGTACATCAATCGCCAGGGCGGGTCTCGCTCAGCTCAGCTGCTGCGCGTGGCCAGGCAGCTACTCCTGTGGGCCCAGCAGAACCTGCTCTCTTTGAGAGCAGTGTACATCCCAGGGGTGCTGAACGTGGGAGCAGACATCATGTCAAGAGGGGGACCACGTCAGGGGGTCTGGTCTCTCCACTCAGACATAATAAATCAGATTTGGGCCAGATTCGGCCGTGCAGAAATAGACCTTTTTGCAGCCCGAAACAACAAGAAGTGTGCACTCTGGTGCTCACTGAACCCAAAAGACGACCCACCTCTGGGAGTGGACGCTTTTGCGCGCAGATGGTGGTCAGAAAAGAAGCTTTACGCTTTCCCACCAGTCCCTCTCATTCCAAGAGTACTAGGACGAGTCAGGGAGGAGAAACTATCTCTCATCCTGGTGGCTCCAGAGCGCAAATATGCACCCTGGTTCCCAGACCTGCAGCAGTTGGTAGTGGACAGTCCCCTGCAGCTGCCATGGAGGGAGGATGCTCTCCTCCAAGTGGGAGGGGCGATCAGACATTTCCCAGAAATAGGCCAACGCCTTTGGGCCTGGAAGCTGAGCGGCGCCGCCTAACAAGCTTAGGCCTCACCCCAGCTGTGGTCCGGACGATTCAGGACGCCCGTGACCCGTCCACAACTACGCTTATGCGTCTAAGTGGGCAGCTTTTCAGCGGTGGTGCAGGGACAGAGACATCGAGCCCACAGCATGTGACATTGGCTGTGTCCTGTCTTTTCTGCAACTGCTGTTGGAGAGAAAGCTAGTTTTAGCACGATAAAAGTGTACGCGGCGGCCATTTCATCGTGTCACGAGGGTTTGGTGACAGAACGTTATTCAATCATTCTCTGATGAAACGTTTCCTAAGGGGCGTTAGACGCCTTAGACCCTTGAAGCGTGACATCACACCTCAGTGGGATCTGGCATTAGTTCTGTGAGCTTTAACCAAAGCCCCCTTTGAACCCTTGGAGGAGGTGTCAATGAAGTTTTTGTCCATAAAAACTGTTTTTTGCGGGCACTCACATCTGCAAAGAGGGTGAGTGACCTCTGTGCATTTTCCACAGCTCCCTCTTGTTTACAAAGTAAACCTGATGGCAGCTCAGCGACTTTGAGGCCTAACCCGGCTTTTATCCCAAAGTCGATCACCAGCAGTTTTAAATCTCGGACAATAACTCCGAGTGGTTTCCATCTCCCTCCTCATGCATCAGAGGAGGAAGCTAGGTCTCTCTTGCTGTGCCCAATTAGGGCTCTCAGAGCTTATCTGGCACGCACAGCGGGTGTACGCCGCTCTCAAAGTCTGTTTGTCCATTATAGGGACAACTCAGCGGGTCGTGCTCTGTCCTCTCAGCGCCTCTCTCACTGGCTGTGTGAAGCCATAACAGAGGCCTACAAAGCTGAGGGGAAGGAGCCTCCTGCATCTCTGCGAGCTCATTCGACGCGAGCAATGGCTTCGCCTACAGCTCTGCACGGTGGGATGTCGGTCAGCGACATCTGTCAGGCCGCAGCTTGGAGCTCGCCCTGTTCTTTACCCGTTTTTATTTACGGGATGTTTCTATTTTTCTATGACTCATTCAGTTCTGGGAGTCCTGGATAAGTAGTGGGAGTGCACCTCCTAATGTTAACTGTTCCTCTGTACTTAGTTCATGCAACAGTTGACTTTTACTCTTTTTTGTTTTGCAGTCAGAGTGTTCCTCTCCTTGACTATGTGCAAAAACACACAAAACACAACAACAAACAATATCTTTCAGTGTTGTGGCTTGCTACACGGCAACAGAGCACGTCTGGTGGTTGTTTAAAGGTATTGTGACATGATTTTGTAAATTTGAATATTTGTCAGAACATATCTTATATCATTGAGCTCTGGTCGTTTTTGCATAATAAATTATAAATATATTAAAATTTCATTCCAATTTATGGTAATTTTTTACCATAAATTCTCTGGGACACGCCCCGTGAATTAATGCAAATCTTCATGTGACGTACACGTGGGCACTGGGCATAAGGCGGAGCCTGGCTTGCCCCTTTGTTTGGTGAAAGATCGACTCTTTTTTTTTTTGGTGTAACTTGAAAAATGCTGTCACGTTGTAGCGCATTTGGGTGTTCTAATATCAGCAGTGAACAACTGAGCCTTCACAAATTCCCAAAAGATGAGAAACTTTGCCTAGAATGGAAGTACAGAGAACTTGTGACCGATGGGTTCCAACTGAGAGTCCTATGTCTGCAGCGACCATCTTACTGCCTATCAGGTACGAGCTGTTGTTTGTTTTTATTTGGGGAGAGTCTATTAATGAGAGTTTTGGATGATTTACTGTTTAAAAAATATATATGTCAGACGTGAGGTCTATCTGCCGACATCTGCTTGCTAACAGACATTAGCATAGCTCCCGAGTCAACACGGGTGCTATTTAGGTATTTTTAAATTATGTCGGCGCAATCAGGTACGATCTGTTGTTTGTTTTTATTTGGGGAGAGTCTTATAATGAGAGTTTTGGATGATTTACTGTTTAAAAAAGATATATGTCAGACGTGAGGTCTATCTGCCGACATCTGCTTGCTAACAGACATTAGCATAGCTCCCGAGTCAACACGGGTGCTATTTAGGTATTTTTAAATTATGTCGGCGCAATCAGGTACGATCTGTTGTTTGTTTTTATTTGGGGAGAGTCTATTAATGAGAGTTTTGGATGATTTACTGTTTAAAAAAGATATATGTCAGACGTGAGGTCTATCTGCCGACATCTGCTTGCTAACAGACATTAGCATAGCTCCCGAGTCAACACGGGTGCTATTTAGGTATTTTTAAATTATGTCGGCGCAATCAGGTACGATCTGTTGTTTGTTTTTATTTGGGGAGAGTCTATTAATGAGAGTTTTGGATGATTTACTGTTTAAAAAAGATATATGTCAGACGTGAGGTCTATCTGCCGACATCTGCTTGCTAACAGACATTAGCATAGCTCCCGAGTCAACACGGGTGCTATTTAGGTATTTTTAAATTATGTCGGCGCAATCAGGTACGATCTGTTGTTTGTTTTTATTTGGGGAGAGTCTATTAATGAGAGTTTTGGATGATTTACTGTCTTAAAATGATAGATCTCAAACGCAATCGGACATGCTCAAAGCCACGAAGCTCCCTGCACGTTTTTTTAAAGCTGAATCGTAAAAGTTAATAAGTTTTCCATTAATAGAGTATACAATAAAATGATTTGAGCAAGATTAAAACTTCTACTGCTTATATTGACCTTCCAAAACTGAAGACAAATCGCTTAGATCAACACTAGAAATGCTGCACTCGTCTGAGTCGACATGCTCCGCCATTATTAATTACATGCGCGTTGAGCAGCGGCTCCCCACGTGTACGTCAAATGACGGTTTTGCGGAATGCACGGAATTTTAGGGGCGTGTCCCAGAGAAATGACTATCATAACTTGGAATGAAATTTTAATATATTTATAATTTATTATGCAAAAACGACCAGAGCTCAATGATATAAGATATATATGTTCTGACAAATATTCAAATTTACAAAATCATGTCACAATCCCTTTAAATGCCTGCAGGCCTTCCTCCAGCCCACCACCTGCCTTTCCTCTTGCATGAGGAAGGACGTGCTTATTGGAAATGGGAGAGCAGATGCTCCTCATTAGTGGGATACAGCGTGGCATGGACTATTTCCTGCTACGCCCTTTATTCCAATAGGCGGAGCCAAAGGGCGGAGCTAACTACGACACTAGAACGTTGGTTACGTACCGTAACCCCAGATTCTATGAGTAGTTAGCGGAGCCCTTTGGCTATTGGGCCACTCTGTATCCAAAATGGCTGAATGAATTAGCTATATTTGGAGATAGATTCACCCCGGTCGAGGGGTTTTATCGACCCGAGGGGTGGGCCCATCCGGTAGGTGGGCGTGGACTAAAAGGTTTTCAGTAGGCGCTGACGCGCGGGGGGAGACTTCCAATAGGCGGAGCCAAAGGGCTCCGCTAACTACTCATAGAATCTGGGGTTACGGTACGTAACCAACGTTTCTGGGCAGCTGCTGTCAGCTTCCCCCTGGAGCTCCGTGGCTGCTGCATCATATCATAACAGCTACAATATAAAGCCATGTAAACACTAAAAACAGGAACATGTCTGTGTTGGTTTATGCCATGAACTTAGCAGATGTAAAGCTATTTAATATTTTATTTAATTTATTTATTCATTCATTTAAAAGAGACAACCCAGCCAACATGCATAGTTGGGCCCCACATGGTGTTATTGTGGGCTAGTTGGGTAATGAGTGGGCATGGGATTTATCTGGGCTAACTGCATGAGACCCATATAGTTATCCCATAAAGGAACCCATTTTGTGAGCCCTGTTGGGCTAAATATATGGGTCCTATACAGGATTAATGTGGGCTAACTGGCAATGGGACAGAAATGGGCAATTTTATATGGGACCCATGTGGTTTTAGTATAATGGGCCCAGCATGGGAAGCCCATGTGGGCAGACTGTATTTATCCCAAGTGGTATCAATGTGGGCTCACCTTACATGGGTTCAACCTGGGCATGGATATATAGGGCCCATTACATTTTTATGTGGGCTAACTGGGAATGGGACATAAATGGGCATTATTATATGGGACCCATGTGGTTTTAGTATAATGGGCCCAGCATGGGAAGCCCATGTGGGCAGACTGTATTTATCCCAAGTGGTATCAATGTGGGCTCACCTTACATGGGTTCAACCTGGGCATGGATATATAGGCCCCAGTTTAATTTTATTTGGGCTAACTGGGAATGGGACAGATATATGCATCAGTATATGGGACCCATGTGATTTTAGTATAATGTACTCAGCATGGGAAGCCCATGTGGGCTAACTGTATTCATCCCAAGTGGTATAAATGTGGGATCACCTTACATGGGTTCAACCTGGGCATGGATATATAAGGCCCAGTACATTTTTATGTGGGCTAACTGGGAATGGGACAGAAATGGTCATCATTATATGGGACCCATGTGGTTTTAGTATAATGGTCACAGTATGGGAAGCCCATGTGTGCTAACTATATTGACCCCAAGTGGGATAAGTGTCGTATAACCTTACATGGGTTCAGCCTTGGCATGGATATACAGGCCCCAGTTCATTTTTATGTGGGCTAACTTGGAATGGGACAGAAATGGACATCATTATATGGGACCCATGTGGTTTTGGTATAATGGGCCCGGCATGGGAAGCCCATGTGGGCTAACTGTATTTACCCCAAGTGGGCTAAATGTGGGATGATCTTACATGGCTTCAACCTGGGCATATATAATATAGGCCCCAGCTCATTTTTTTATGTGGGCTAACTGGGAATGGGACAGACATGTGCATCAGTATATAGGACCCATGTGATTTTAGTATAATGTGCCCAGCATGGGAAGCCCATGTGGGCTAACTGTATTTATCCCAAGTGGTATAAATGTGGGATCAACAGATACAGATTTAAACTGTACATTGAATTTACATTTATAAATTCAATGTATATTTTTATAAATTCAATGTATATTTTAAATCTGTATCTGTTGATCAAAACCAACAAGAATTACAACTCATAGTGCCACAATCAAAAACTAAACTAAAAAACAGGAAGTGAACCGTGTTGATTTCCCATCATGCTTAGCGGTATATTAGTGTTCAATTATAGTTTAAATCTGTATCCGTTGATCAAAGCCAACAAGAATTACAACTCATAGTGCCACAATCAAAAACGGGGAGTGGACTATGTTGATTTCCAATAATGTTTAGCAGTATTTTAGTGTTCCGGGCTGCACCATGAGTCAGAAGGACATCTGTGTTATAGAACTGCCTCTTGTTAAAGACTGGGTATTATCTGTTGTGAGGCTCAGAGTGTTCTTTGAGTGTAACTCACACAATGTTAAGACAGAAGTCACAGAGTATGGTGCAATATATGTGCTCTCGGCAGGTTGGATCGGAAAATCCGACACATAAATTATGCTGGTAAGAACACACATGGGTCTGTAATGAGCCTCATGTAAATTAACCATCTGGGAACCACTGAAAGCCCAGACAGCGCCCATTATAGTCTATCCGGGCAAACCCACGTGGGGCCACCATGGAAACTGTGGACAAACCCACTTATAACCCATATTTTTAGCCCAGTTGGGACCCAGTTTAGTCCCAGGTAGATATTCTTCAAGGTACACACATGGGTTTTACATGGGTCTCATTTAAGTTAAACATATGGGTCCCACTGAAACCCAGTCAGGGCCCATTAAAATCTATCTGGGCCAACCCATGTGGGGCCACCATGGAAACCGTGGACAAACCCACTTATTACCCATATTTTTAGCCCAGTTGGGACCCAGTTTAGTCCCAGGTAGATATTCTTCAAGGTACACACATGGGTTTTACATGGGTCTCATTTAAGTTAAACATATGGGTCCCACTGAAAACCCAGTCAGGGCCCATTAAAATCTATCTGGGCCAACCCATGTGGGGCCACCATGGAAACCGTGGACAAAACCTTTTGGGGCCCATGTTTTTTGCACATATGTATACCATATGGGGCCCACCTGTGCATGCTGGCTGGGAACCACTTTTGTGACGACAGAGTGAGAAAACACGTCACAGTGAGAATCCTAGACCAATAAGAAAAATAAGGTGCAATACATCTGTTCAACCCATAGGATTACCGTAAACACGTTTTTAGACCAAATATTGCAGATTTAAACAAATACGCACAAATACATTAAAATTAACACAGACATAGTGCTATACAACATTTTACACACATTCTATGAAATTTGTCAGCTAAAAAAAGTTAATTTTGACACAAGTTACTCTTTAAATGTAAAGAGGTTCTCATGTCTTATGTTTCATTGGAAATATGGATGTTTTTCAGAACGTATGTTAGAATAAACATATAAAATAAAACATATAATTTAAAAAGGACTCTTTTTTAAAAACTATAAATTAATGTTGAATAATTATTAGATACATTAATTAACGTACAGTATTACAATTTCAGTGCTCTGTAGACGAGTTTAGATCTGCTTGCTGCTGCAAACTCGGAGTCCTGCTCACTTCCTGAACGTAAAAGTTCAAATAAATAGTGTACAGTGGCAGCAGACCTAAATTAGAACTTGCTGTTTATTGTTCATCACTCGAAATAACTTCGGCTTCCCAAACTGAAGACAAATCGCTAAAATCTCCACTTATTGCTAGCTAAAATTGCTAAATTCGTCGGATCCTATATTCTCCGCCATTGTTATTCAATGTGCGTTAGAGCTGACTCTATGGACGCTACGTCACAGACGACTTATGCAGAAATACCAGGATTTCCTGAGGCGACACACAGCGCCAAATTTTAAATCAATTTTAAAGCAAAATTTAATATATTTCTAATTTTGCTATTAAAAACGAACATAGTTGAATGAAACAACATATATATTTTGTGCGATTTTATGCAAATTTCTAACATCATGTCAGTGGACCTTTAAAACAGCGACAAGGCCAACCAAAGTGAAGTACAAACAAACAAACAAATTTTGATGGTTGCTTAAAACTCTCCCTGCCGGATTATGAGATATTTTGCTAATGACACAAATTAACACACAGATGGACACTAGCAACAACTTGTATCGCCATTTTTTTGTGGCGGGTAATAATGAAGTTAAAAAATATGTTTTAGTTTCAGCTCTGGTCCTTGAAAATGACAAGCTTTAGGACTTCTTCATCAAAAATGTAAAATATTCTGGAATCAGAGCCTTTTATGCTAAACATCGCAACGGTTGCTTTGGCTATTATCGCATTTCCTCCATTTATTTAACAATGAACATTGCTGTACCACAAGGCTCAGTCTTAGGACCCACCCTCTTTACAAACTACATAGGTAATGTAGGTCAGAGCATCCTTGATCCATCTTTACACTTCTATGCTGATGACACTGTTGTTTATTGTCGAGCTAAAACAGTTGCTAAGGCTTTCTAGCTTTTGCAATCCGCCTTTGACATCATCCAGTCAAATTTGTTCAGTCTCAAACTTGTCCTAAATGTTGACCAAAGGGATGCTTTTTCAAACAGGAAGTCAGTCACAGCAGTTCTGATTTTATCATCAAATGGTGTCCCTATTGAGTTTGTTGATTCCTATAAATATTTGTGTCTTGGTCGATTTGCATCTTTCTTTTAAACTCCACGTGGAAAACTTGGTAAAGAAATTGAAAGTTAAACTGGGTTTCTTTTTCAGAAACAAACAGATCATGTCTAACACTGAATGCTAGGAAACGCCTTGGATCTGTGAC
>JBBPBX010011821.1:18389-40319 GCA_038048925.1 Garcialebias charrua
AGGGTTAAACTGCATCCCCTGTGGAGGTGAGCGGAAGTGCAACGGACCACAGAGGCACCCTGGAAAAAACAAAAGCAGTTCGTTCTGGAGCTGAGCAACAATCCCAGAGTGGAATTTTCGTTTGAAGTTGTCAGGAATGATTCTGCAGACAGACATCTCCTCCGATAAACGTTGTTTGAGCAAAGTGAAGCGTGTTTCTACCTCTTACAGACAGCTTCTTATACAACCGCAGATTGGAGAAATAAGACTGTATTTATTTATTTGGCTAGTCCGAAGCAGTTAGGACGAAAGAAGACTGGAGCGATTCTACAATGGCAGCGATCTTAAAAATTAATTAGCAATTCGTGCTAAGGCCATTTCATAAACCTTTTATGTTCGCGCTTTTCTGCAATCGTGTAGACGACCCTTTATACGTGCAGGAGCTCAAGGTGGGCCGGTACTCACCGGTAGGCAGTACCGCCACTTCTCATCACGTTTCAATTTCACATTGATAAACTACCCAGAAGACAACGCTGGAAAACAGGAAGTCATGACTCTCCCTACGCCGCTGGGTCAGATTCAGAGGATCGGGTGGAGCGTGACTCAGGGAGAACAGGGATTCTGTAAAAGTAAGGTACAAGGAGCCAGTCGGAGGCACAGCTGGGCGAGTGATGGAACTTTTCTAATCAGGGCTTCAACTGGACGTAGAAATGATCAATGCTGATGGATCGGCAACACCAAAGAGGGTTGTTGGGAGTATTTGACTGGCAGTGAACGAAACTGCAAACTTCTGACGCGTTTTGTGCTTCAAACAAGACTACAGCACTAACTTGAAGCTTGCAAGTGCTTATGTTTTGTGGTCTGTCAGCTAAATATTCAGTGTAACAACAGATGAACTATCGCCGGCATTTTATAGACGAGGACAAAAGGTGTATGAGCAACGGCACCCAGTGGTCCGATGCACTGACTTGTTAAGTCTATTCAAAAGACAAGTAGAAAAAGTTCAAGTGATTTTGCACCAGAAATTTAAAAGTTAGTCTATTTTATGGTCCCTGAGTGACAAACCCTCCAAACGGTGATAAAAACAAGTGTCCTCACATAGAACCTGCACAAAATGTCTTTCCATGTCCTTCTTTTTCTTTGACCTGCAGTTTTTTCGTCAGTCGTACCTCTAGAAGAGGTGAAGCTCACGCAGTCAACGCTCGTCCACGGAGGCAAACTTTAGGAGACACTGAAGGTTTACCAAAACACGCTGAATTACGGTTATTTACGAGAGCAAACAGAAACAGCAGCATCGCATACAGATGTGGATGAGCTGGTTGTCGTCCTCACATCTTATTGAAACTACACTTCGTTTCTCGTCAAACGTAAATGGCAACAACCGTACGAGGAGTTCAAAGATGATTATGGGTATCCATGTTAAAAGGTATAGACGTCCAGATCATCTCCAAGCAGCTTCCCGTCACCACGGCTGATGAGATGACTAAAGAGTAGAAGGGTTCTGCGACTGTAGCCAACCTCCTAGGATGTAGACGCAAGAGGAAATGTGACCCCAGGTTGATCAGATTGATAGCGGCCCAGGAAACCATCTAAAACGATTCCCGCTGAACTCCAAGGTCAACATACGCTACTTTCTTATCGCCCCATTCGTCCCATTTTGAGTAATAAAGGGCTCGGAGGAGACCCAGCAGAGCTCCACGATGAACCAGACAGAAGTTTGAATGAATTCTGACAAGCCCCAACGTTTCTGGGAGAATCTTCTGGAACTGACTGGATAAAAGGTGAACTTTCTACACATATGTTGTGGACTTTTGGGGATTATTGTGAATTTATTAGCATTTCTTGGATCCAGAGTCTGTGTAAATGTGGACATTTTCTGATATTTCTGCCAAATTAACCGTGTAATTTGAAACTAAATGCTGTAAAAGTTTAAACAGCTATTGCACGAACCACTTGGAAATAGGACGGAAACAATCTGCTTTGGCAATGGGTCCATTCAGACCATATTAATGACTTTGAACACACCAGTGAAGATGTCCTCGTAAAAACATACAATGTGAAACTGGTATCAGTTTGAATGGACCAATTAGATATTTTTAGAGATTGGAGCCACTTTGGTCTTAGCTGCTCTTAGCTGTTAGCTTTCTCCAAACTGAAGCTGTTCAAGAAGCTATCAACACGAGATATTCTACACCATCTCGTCTCTGTATCCTCCACAAAAAAAGTCCACAATGAGCTGAAACGCCGCTCCGTGAAGGTGAAGCTCCAGCAGATCAAGAGACAACTGAAACGACCTGCAGCGACGCCAACTCTGACCTCCGGTGAGCCTCTCTGCTCGGCTGCTTATCACCACGATATCTTAATGCTGATCCCAGTAAAACGAGCCGAACATCGGTGCGTTCTGCTGCACCGGAGAGCCGGCAGTTTCCCCAAACCGGAGCTGAATCCGGATCTCCCGGGAGATCAAGACAAAGTCCCAGAAATTGAAACAAACTCAGCAGCGTGAGATTTTTAAACAAGCCTGAAGAGGCAATTATCTGTTCGGGACTGAAGCGGGTCTCGATCTGACCGAGGGGCGCAAACGTCTCTGACGATAATAAGTGTGATTTCTATTTGAGCCATGAAATTGGTGCCGGCTCGCCCGATTTCTCACTACTTTTCCTTGTATTTTTCACAAAATCAGCCTGTCAGACTATAACCTGTTAGAAATTCCCTCAGTTGTCCAGTCAAAGCAAGCGAACAAAAAGATGGAGCGGAACAGCACCTTTATCTGCACAGCAAGGCGGTTCTGACAGGAAAGGACACACAGAAAATGACGCCAAAGGAGGGGAGGACTTTCTTAATAGACTCAATCTCTCCTAACGAACCTTAAAACGATTAGCACCGTAGGAAGCACCAGAGACGAGTTCTGACTGTCAGAATGATGAAAACTACACTTTTTCCATCAGATTAGTCACAATACGTTAAATACTTGAGGACTTGGATGGGTTTGAGCTTCAATCAACCTTTTTGCTTTAGTTAGTAGAGTTAAATACCTTTTTTTAATTCTACATATGAACCAAATTGGGTTAACTTTCAGCAGGATCAAGGTTTGAGGTGGGTTCCAACACACAGACCCGGTGAGAACAGTAAAACTCCTCCAGAACCAGGGTCAGAGAGCACCCAAGCTCGACACAGACGGGGCCTCGGTTTGACCGCTGGTTCTTCCTAAACAGCACCAAGAGGGTCATCATTGTTACAGCAGCACCATGTTGGGTGTTTTACACCTGAAGGAAAGGCTGATGGACAGAAAACCAGGTGACGACAAACACGAGGAAAACCAAAAGGTTTTAAAGAGATCTGAGCTGTGAAATATTAAAAATACTAAATATTTTCCTGTAAGTTTGAGAACTACAGGGATCGGGTTTATTGTTTTTGGCTTCAATTTGTTTTTCCAGAGATGTGGTTTTATTTTAAAGAATCATAAATGTGGGCAAGATCAGCAATAAAAAATAATAATAATCTGAAACTTAATCCTCCTTTGACAAACATGGTAGAGATGACCAAAAAAAATCAAAATCTGAATCATTTTCAACCTTCACGATTAAACCAATCGACCAAACATTTCTCTTTTATCTTCAAGTCCTCCAATTCTTTAGGATTAAGTACCAAAAAATGTCCCTAAAACCAAAAACGGGGGACGTTGGCTGGATCGGGACTCGCAGTGAAACAAGCGCGAGGACTTCTGGTTCTGCTGGTTCAGTCCAGACCTGAGGATGGTTTCAAAATCACAGGTTGGAGCGAGACAGTTTCTCCACATCACTGATAAACACATTTATCCCGAGTCTGTCCGGATCTCAGGACGTACAGAACCCCTGAAGACTTGAAGGAACGGGTTGGAGTTACAGACGTCTGCTTTGTCTAAACACAACGTCGGTTTGATCAGAAACCTGCGCTCAGGAGCACCGAACGACACAAATCTGGGCGGAAAAATCTCCGTTCCTGCACAAAAACACCGGCTTTCCTGGAAATCTGTAAATAAAATCTGTGTCGCCGTCGAAGAGGCGGAACGAGAACGGAACGAGAACGCACGTCACAGCAGAGAGTAAGCTGGACAGCTTCTGGTGGTCGTTCTGTAAAAATCAACTGAACTTCTGCTGCTGCAGCTAAACGACGACGGACGTTAAGGACCGCTTGCTGCAAGACTTTTCCACTTAAAAAAAAAAAAAAAACTCAATGCGATCAGGAGCTGAGGAGCGTGAGGCTCGGGACAGTTTTTTTCGGATGTTCGACTCCTTTCCTGCCGTAAAGGGATAGTCTGGTGATTTTTTTAAAAAGTCAAATAGCCCAACATAGACTTTGGCCTATTTAAAAATGGCTCTACGACCGATAGATACCAACTATTTGATAAAACATCTTGTGAAAAACTACCACACTTCCCTTTAAAGTCTCGGATAGGAGCGATGGTATTTAGATCCCACAGAGAGGATCTGATAGAGCTGTTTTGTGTCTTTCTCAGACAACATAAAGATGCTTTGATATATTCTGCTTCTGTGTTTAAATGCGCGGATGCTCGTCGTCCACCTATAGATAGCACTTCGGGGCTCCACTCTCTTCTTTTAACAGTCTAAAGTTTCTCTTCAATCTCTCTGTAATGACATTTTATGTACAATATTGGTATATAGAACATAAATTACTACACAAAAAGCCTATTAACAAGTGACAATCATCAGGAACCCAATAGAAAATCAACAAAATGAAAAACAAAAACAAATCAGAGACAATTCGTTGAACGGCTTAACGTTGCTGTTTGTTATATAACTTTTCCATAAACTTTCTGTGCTCCTGGGACATGTCGAGTGTGAAAAGACCTTTTTTTTTGTTAAATTATTTCTATAAAAACATTCCTCTTCTCGCGTCGTCAGAGGATGAAGCTGAAAAATGTTCCGATGACTCCCGACATCTTGTTTGTGTAAACAGAGCACCAGTAGTGTCTTAATTCACGTCTCTTCTATACAAAAGTATAAATATATGATTTCTCTCCTTTTTTTCTTTTCTTTTTCCTGTTTTTGTTCACATATGCAGGATGTAGCGGACACCAAAATGGTTGTTTCAGTTGTGTTGTGGTTGCTGTGCTGTGGGGGGGCACCAGGTTTTTGTCCTGTTTGGTGACGATTCGCTGGCTTTTTGTTCACTGTCTGGCGTTTGCTTGGTGTTGGTTGATCGTCTTTGCATAAATTAAAAAACAATAAACGTTACGTTTCGGCACAGTCTGCGACCTTCGGGCCGTCAAGAAGGATCCGGATAAAACAACCATCGTGTCCGTTTGCAGCTACAGCAGGTCCATCTTGGGTCTGTAATGAAGCAGGAGCGGAGATTTCTGAAAAGTTCAAGAGAAGAAGAGTCAGCCTCCCCACCATTTATACATCTGCACCTCCAGATGTAGGAAGAGAGCCACCTGCATCATGAAGGATCACACTCACCCAGCACACACACTTTTTGCCCTGCTCCCCCCAGGAAGGAGGTTGAGGAGCATTAAGTGTAGAACCACTAGACTGAGGAACAGCTTCTACCCTGAAGCTGTTAGACTCATGAATAAATAACCAGAATAATCACTGTGAAAAATCACATGTTGCTGCTGATCTGTTTCATGTTGCTGCTGATCTGTTTCATGTTGCTGCTGATCTGTTTCATGTTGCTGCTGATCTGTTTCATGTTGCTGCTGATCTGTTTCATGTTGCTGCTGATCTGTTTCATGTTGCTGCTGATCTGTTTCATGTTGCTGCTGATCTGTTTCATGTTGCTGCTGATCTGTTTCATGTTGCTGCTGATCTGTTTCATGTTGCTGCTGATCTGTTTCATGTTGCTGCTGATCTGTTTCATGTTGCTGCTGATCTGTTTCATGTTGCTGCTGATCTGTTTCATGTTGCTGCTGATCTGTTTCATGTTGCTGCTGATCTGTTTCATGTTGCTGCTGATCTGTTTCATGTTGCTGCTGATCTGTTTCATGTTGCTGCTGATCTGTTTCATGTTGCTGCTGATCTGTTTCATGTTGCTGCTGATCTGTTTCATGTTGCTGCTGATCTGTTTCATGTTGCTGCTGATCTGTTTCATGTTGCTGCTGATCTGTTTCATGTTGCTGCTGATCTGTTTCATGTTGCTGCTGATCTGTTTCATGTTGCTGCTGATCTGTTTCATGTTGCTGCTGATCTGTTTCATGTTGCTGCTGATCTGTTTCATGTTGCTGCTGATCTGTTTCATGTTGCTGCTGATCTGTTTCATGTTGTTTTTTTTCATTTATAGATGGCCTCCCTTCACACCTTATAGCCATCCTCTCACTCCAATATGTATTTTTTTTTTTTTTATAGAGAAAGAAAGAAAAGAGAAAGTGAGACAACAAAACAACAATTATCCACAAAAAGAGCACAAGGCGAACACACCAAACCTCCGTCCACTATCCTGCAAAGCACATGACAGAACACAGCAACGAAACATACAAGCATAAAGACTGATAATATTCATGACCTTGCATTAGATTTCTATATATAAACATACCCATACCTACAAATATATAGACAGTATATATACATATATATTTATATTCATTTATATACCCATCTACATATATCTACATATACATCCCTACATCCATTTGTGTGTGGTTGTGAGCATGCATAAGTGAATAAGGTTCCTCCAATAGAACATTTAGTAGCGATTGTGAAGCATCAGAGATCTGTCCCCCCAAAGCCCGAGACAGACGAAAGGGCGATCAAAGCCCAAGACCCCAGGAAGGACCCCGAGCCCAGAGTCCCCAGGACCACCCGAACAGGACGAGCCACTCGTCCACTCCCCAGATCCGACCAAGGGGAAGAACCGGACGAACCCCACCAGGGACCACACACAATGACCCCCCGGGGTCAACAGCGACAAATACACAGGCCCCCGCCAGAGCCCGCTGCACCGACGTAGCCCCAGGGCCGGTCACCGATGCTCGGGCACCGGGGACGCCCACCCCTCAGGCCCAGACCCGACAGGACCAGAGGACCCGAGCCCCACCAGGCAGCCACCAGGCCGAGCCGACCAACGCCCAAGCGCCCAGCCCCAGATAGTGAGGGTCCCAAGCACGCCCGCAGGCAGAGGAACACCCACCAGGGGGCCACGTGGCAAGAGCGCGACACTAGGTAGCCTCAGAAGTATCAGAGAGGGGGCAGTCCAAGTCCCAGCCTGACACTTAAACATTCATACACAGACACACTCATTCAGACCCACCCTCATCCTCACCCTCAGTCATAGAAAGACAAACAATAACGACACGCTCCATTCATAATCCCGAAGCACACTCTATACCCCCCAGGTCCAAGACATGTACCTGCTCCCTACATGGGGCAGCCCACATCCAAACCCAGGAGGTAGGCCCATTCATTCTGGGGTGGAGAGTAGCAGACATCCAAGATCCGGCCCACCCCGCGCCCCGCCGACAGGACAGGACACCCGAGCCCAAGCAGCCCCAGGGGGAGCGCACTGCCAGTCCCGCCCACGGCAAACCCGCAGGCCCCGAACCCCCCCACACCCCAGCACAACCCCTGACGGCCCACCCCCAGAATGTCCGCCAGGCAACCAGGGGGGTAAGAGAAAAATAAATAAATAATATATATATATATATAAATAAATACATAAATAAATAAAATTGAAATTAACAAATCAAGACCCCGATACACACACCCCCGTCCCCAAATGTACTGTTGGTGAGTGTTGTTCTAAAGTGTACTTAAAAAGGAAAGAGAAGGAGCAAAGGCTGGCATTGTACCAGTTTCCCCTCCACTCCAACTCTAACCCAAGCCCTAATTGTCTAAATGCATAATGTTGAGTGAGCATAGGCATGGGGGTGAGATTGGTGTCATCCCGCCACCCATAGCCATAGTGCTCAATCCATTCCCTATATGTGACTTTTATGAAGAAGTTTATGAATGAATGTCTAAAGTGTATATAAAATTGAGTCCCAGGTGTTCTGAACAACAGAGATGTAGAACCATTGCAGCACACCCGAGACTCAAATTCCCTACATGTATTAATTTAAGATGAAGAGGGCGGAGGTGCGTGTTGAGGGATGGGGAGAAAAATATCTGCAGGAACAGTGCTCCCACAGCGAGTCAGCTCCCCCGCTGACCCTGCGTACCCCCCCAGCTCGCCAAGGTCCACCCAAGGAGCGAGGAAAAAGAAACACCTCTCCGACCGCCAGGCCATTGAGCCAAGACCAGAGAGGGACACGGCCCCGAGGGCCGCCAACAGCAGAACCAACAGTCTGATCTGTTTCATGTTGCTGCTGATCTGTTTCATGTTGCTGCTGATCTGTTCATGTTGCTGCTGATCTGTTTCATGTTGCTGCTGATCTGTTTCATGTTGCTGCTGATCTGTTTCATGTTGCTGCTGATCTGTTTCATGTTGCTGCTGATCTGTTTCATGTTGCTGCTGATCTGTTTCATGTTGCTGCTGATCTGTTTCATGTTGCTGCTGATCTGTTTCATGTTGCTGCTGATCTGTTTCATGTTGCTGCTGATCTGTTTCATGTTGCTGCTGATCTGTTTCATGTTGCTGCTGATCTGTTTCATGTTGCTGCTGATCTGTTTCATGTTGCTGCTGATCTGTTTCATGTTGCTGCTGATCTGTTTCATGTTGCTGCTGATCTGTTTCATGTTGCTGCTGATCTGTTTCATGTTGCTGCTGATCTGTTTCATGTTGCTGCTGATCTGTTTCATGTTGCTGCTGATCTGTTTCATGTTGCTGCTGATCTGTTTCATGTTGCTGCTGATCTGTTTCATGTTGCTGCTGATCTGTTTCATGTTGCTGCTGATCTGTTTCATGTTGCTGCTGATCTGTTTCATGTTGCTGCTGATCTGTTTCATGTTGCTGCTGATCTGTTTCATGTTGCTGCTGATCTGTTTCATGTTGCTGCTGATCTGTTTCATGTTGCTGCTGATCTGTTTCATGTTGCTGCTGATCTGTTTCATGTTGCTGCTGATCTGTTTCATGTTGCTGCTGATCTGTTTCATGTTGCTGCTGATCTGTTTCATGTTGCTGCTGATCTGTTTCATGTTGCTGCTGATCTGTTTCATGTTGCTGCTGATCTGTTTCATGTTGCTGCTGATCTGTTTCATGTTGCTGCTGATCTGTTTCATGTTGCTGCTGATCTGTTTCATGTTGCTGCTGATCTGTTTCATGTTGCTGCTGATCTGTTTCATGTTGCTGCTGATCTGTTTCATGTTGCTGCTGATCTGTTTCATGTTGCTGCTGATCTGTTTCATGTTGCTGCTGATCTGTTTCATGTTGCTGCTGATCTGTTTCATGTTGCTGCTGATCTGTTTCATGTTGCTGCTGATCTGTTTCATGTTGCTGCTGATCTGTTTCATGTTGCTGCTGATCTGTTTCATGTTGCTGCTGATCTGTTTCATGTTGCTGCTGATCTGTTTCATGTTGCTGCTGATCTGTTTCATGTTGCTGCTGATCTGTTTCATGTTGCTGCTGATCTGTTTCATGTTGCTGCTGATCTGTTTCATGTTGCTGCTGATCTGTTTCATGTTGCTGCTGATCTGTTTCATGTTGCTGCTGATCTGTTTCATGTTGCTGCTGATCTGTTTCATGTTGCTGCTGATCTGTTTCATGTTGCTGCTGATCTGTTTCATGTTGCTGCTGATCTGTTTCATGTTGCTGCTGATCTGTTTCATGTTGCTGCTGATCTGTTTCATGTTGTGTTCATTCGTGCTCATCTGCTCACAGAGACTCATGTTCGTTTTTGTACTACCGGTACTACTGCATAGCATATTTTTAGTTAACATTTTTCTGAGTACATATCTTAGATGTTATTACCGTTTTTCTTTTACTTTTTATTGCTGGATGTAACTGGGACCCTGTGTACATAATTTTGTTCCACCTCATGTATCACATGTGGTGCGAATGACAATAAAAAAAACTTGAATCCTTGAAACAAACTGTCAGGACGACGCAGAAATGCCTTTCGACTGAAGAACCAAGCGGATGGAAAACTTTCTTAAAGCTGAAGCGCTCTAGTTTTGGTCTCGCACAGGTGATGCTACCTGTGGTTCTGGAGCCACATGTGGCTCTTTAGACCCTCTGAAGTGGCTCCAGCTTTGACCAGTTACTGTGTACGGCACACTGTACGCCCGATAAACTACAGCTGCAGCTCAAAAACTTAGAATATCATGGAAAAATCTAATTTGTCAGTCATTTCAGAAAGTGAAAATTGTTTATCACTGGTACACAGATTTATTACACATAAAGTGAAATGTTTCAAGATTTTATTTCTTGTAATTTTGATGGTTGTGGCGTTCACATCACACAAAAAACTAAATTCAGTGTCTATTATATTCTATTACATCATCTATTAGTTGTCTTCTTTTGGCTGCTCCTTCTTCAGGGGTCGCCACAGCGAACGAACTCGAATAAAGACATAGGCTGTGTCTCAATTCAGGGGCTGCGTCCTCATGAGGACCCAGCCTAGCTGGGCCGAGTAGGCCACGCACTCACAAGACCGGGTGGGCTTGACGAAACTGCTGAAATGGGACGGTCTAGCCTTCAGGTTTGCCGGCCTTGAAGTGGGTGGGGCGTTCTCTTGAAATGGGTGGGAAGTTCTTGTGTGCGCGCTTGGTGTGTGTGTGTGTGGAAAGAGAAGGGACGCCGCTAAAATATATTACTAAGCTGAATACATGTATATATAGTGTTTCTGAGTTTACTTTTTGTTAAGAACGAGGGGCGATCTGTTAAAACCCAGAGTGGACCTACGAAAAGCAAGTTGTTCAGTAGCTCAACTGGTTAAGCATCCCACGATTGGCGCAGAGATACTTTTCTCGAAGCTGGTTCGAATCTCACTCGGTACGGTTAAAACTTATTTTACGTTTGTCTTTTATTGGATAAAAAAATGAGGACTGAGATTAAAAAGAAGGAGTTTGTGAAACTCCTTTTTTTTATCCAATAAAAGACAAACGTAAAATAAGTTTTAACCGTACCGAGTGAGATTCGAACCAGCTTCGAGAAAAGTATCTCTGCACCAATCGTGGGATGCTTAACCAGTTGAGCTACTGAACAACTTGCTTTTCATAGGTCCACTCTGAGTTTTAACAGATCGCCCCTTGGAAAATCCTTGCTATGCACGTGTAAAGTAATCTGATTTGTAATCAGTTCTTCAAAAACAGTAAACTCAGAAACACTAATATATATTCAGCTAACACATTTTTTTTTTTGTCGTTTCTGTAGTTAAATTTTAATGAGATATACAGTATGTGACTGGCCGTGGCAAAACCAGGAACAAGTCTCCCCTGGGTCATTTTGAGTTATTTACAGAATCTTAAAGTGTGGGTTCTAAGCTATCCGATGATGCCAAACACATGTCGCTCAAAAAAAAAATGAAGAAGATACAGCCATTTCAATGTTGGCAATCTGCAAATAAGATTAGGGAGAAAACAGGCTTCAAAGTTTTGGAAGAATGTCCCCATTCCAGAAGCATTACCTGGGGGTGTTAACAATTGCTGTTCATTTACATTAATTTGCGTTAACCCAACCCCCAGAACTGACTGTCAACACAGACTCTGCCTAGGAAGGTGTGCAGAATTTCAGCTTTGCTGGCAAATAGGGGTATGAATCTCTCAGTGTCTGGAGAATTGATTTGATTCCGATTTTTGGTATCACGATTCGATTCAAAATCAATTTTTCGATTCAGAAACAATTTTTGATTCAAAAATGATTTTTCTATTAAAATGGTCATAAATTTAGTTTCAGCTTTGTAACTGACAAGCTGAAAAGAATAAACAACAATGTAAACAAATGGAGCATTTATTTAAAACAATAATTTTAAACTGAGAATATTAAACAACAATGTAAACCAATGGAACATTTATTTGAAACAATAATTTTAAACTGAGAATAACAACAATGTAAACAAATGGAACATTTATTTAAAACAATAATTTTAAACTGAAAACATTAACAACAATGTAAACAAATAGAACATTTATTTAAAACAATAATTGTAGGTTCTGTACTTTATCAAAGTTTTTGAATCATTTGATATTCATACCAAAAATACAAACAAATAATACAGGAATGCATTAAATGCTGTAACTTGAATTACCAGTACTGTATTAGGTTAGCTTAGTTGCCTGGATTCCTCTAAAACAATAAAATAAAAATATAGGAACAAATAATTCATCCATCCATCATCTTTAACCACTTCTTCCTTTAAGAGTCATGGGGCTCACTGGTGTCCATGTCCAGTCATCACTGTGCGAGAGGCGGAGGGCACCTGGACAGGTCTCCAGTCCATCACATACAAATAATTCAAAATATACAGACAAAAACAGACTTCAGCCTACCAAAGTGTAGTAACCTTTAACTCAAGCATTATCCACAGTATTCCTATGCCCCATGATGCTTTGCGCAAAATGTGCACACAACTTCCGGTTGACCGGAAACACAGTTTGTTTACATGCGAGTAATACAGTTGAAGACAGTCCAAACTTTGTTGTTTTAGTTCATTAAAAATGTGGGAACACCACTCGTTTTGTTAAAAGAGGAGGGACAAATAAAAAGAAATTACAGATGTTACCTGATCGCGCAGACATAATTTAAAAATAACGCGTTTGCTCCGGCCTCTCGGCTAAGGTTTATTAGCAGCTATCTCGGCTAAAGATACCAGTCGCGTCTGAGATCTATCGTTTTAAGACAGTAAATCTTCCAAAACTCTCATTAATAAACCCTCCCCGAATAAAAAGATGTTACCTGATCGCGCAGACATAATTTAAAAATACATAAATAGCGAACGCGTTTGCTCCGGCCTCTCGGCTAAGGTTTGTTAGCAGCTAACTCGGCTAAAAGTCACGGTCGCGTCTGAGATCTATCGTTTTAAGACAGTAAATCTTCCAAAACTCTCATTAATAAACCCTCCCCGAATAAAAATATGTTACCTGATCGCGCAGACATAATTTAAAACTACATAAATAGCGAACGCGTTTGCTCCGGCCTCTCGGCTAAGGTTTATTAGCAGCTATCTCGGCTAAAAATACCGGTCGCATCTGAGATCTATCGTTTTAAGACAGTAAATCTTCCAAAACTCTCATTAATATCCCTCCCCGAATAAAAAGAAATAACAGATGTTACCTGATCGCGCAGACACAGCCATAGAGAAGGATGCAGGAACACTCTTTCTTTGTTTTGGGTCCGTGTTGAAAACACTGTTGTTTTAGCCAAAGATTTAGCTTGGTCCGGTTGTTGGTGCAGCCGCGAACAGCACAGCAGGTACCTGAACCCCGGTAGGACATTTCAGTAAACGTTCCGTTTAAACAAAAGCTGTGTTTGCTCCGATAAAATGAATGAAAATAACTTTCAAAAACACCCGCGATCCATACTCCGCCTATGGAATACAGGCACTTCCGGTGTCGGACAGGAAGTACAATGCACATTCGCTTCTACAGTGACACCCTCAGGAATACTGTGGATAAGAGGGGGACAATAATGCTGTCATTGCTAGTATCACTCAGCCCTCTGTGAATAGCAAACAACCATCAGGGTGCTAACGATCCATTGTTAGGCTGATGGTCCTCCATCATGTGAGCAGCTGGTTTCGGCTGTCATCAGCAAACTGGTTCATCCACTGTGAGAGGGTGTTAAGACTGAGCTGAATACCAGACTTAGCTTTTTTAGATTTTTGTACCTGGATTATTGAGCATGCATCAGGGTAAAATTAAACATGTTTAAAAATTGATTTTGGAGCATTTAGAATTGATTCTGAATCGCCAGGACTAAGAATCCAGAGTCTTTAAAAAATCTATTTTTTCCTACACCCCTACTGGCAAACTTCCTTTTGATCTTTAAAAAAACAACATTAATACAAAGAATTGTATTTTATGTTATTGTGACATGTTTTACACATTAATAATGTTAATTGTTTTGTTACAGCCCACCCCAAAAAATAAGGGTCACAACTACAGTAGTCAAGTCAAGTCAATTTTATTTATATAGCACAGTTAAAAGGGTCCCCGGTTCAAATCCCGGTCTGGGGGCCTTTCTGGGTGGAGTTTGCATGTTCTCTCCGTGCATGCGTGGGTTTTCTCCGGGTGCTCCGGTTTCCTCCCACAGTCCAAAAACATGCATGTTAGGCTGATTGGTAACTCTAAAATTGACCCTAGGTGTGAGTGAGACAGGTCCCTCTTGTAAATGAGTCCCCGTGGCTCAACGAGTCTAGCCTGTATCCACAATATTCCTACGCCCCATGATGCCTTGCGCGAATTATGGGAACGACTTCCGCCTGAAGTGAGAGCAGCAGTTAAAGCCCAGTCTACTGGCTGTATTTTTCACTTTTGTTTTTTTGTTTTGTTTATTTCTAATTAATTGCAACGGTTACTTCGTGTTGGGTTAGTGGGTGTTGCTGTCGGGTAGACGTTTGTTCAAAGTGCAGTTTTCACTTCATCCCAAAAATAAGTAAACGTGAAGGATTTATCTCCATCGGAGGAGCTGACAGCTGCACCTCCTCTGCCTGATCTGCTCCCGAAGACGTCGTGTTCAGATCACGTTTTCTCCGGTAAACAAAATATTCTACATAAATCATTTTGTGAAACAATTTCAGAACAATGTGAGAGTATAATTTTCTCTGTGTTGGAGCTGTTGTTGTTTTTTCTTCATGATTTAGCACCGTCTACTAGCTGTGGTTAGCTTAGCATGTAGCGTTAGCATCTGTTAAAGTATTTACTAAACAAATCTGTGGATAAATAATATAACTACATGTGTGTGTAATACATTTACATATGCTGTGTGTATGTGTATACTGTATGCACACTATATATACAGTATATACATACATACTGCACATACATACTGTACTGTAGTACTGTTTTGATTGTAGGTCCCTGTTACTCTCATGTGAATAAAGCAGTGGGATGCTGTTTGTACAGAAAATATTCCATAACACAAGCTCATCTTTTGGTTATTACTACATTTGTTCTATTGAAATATTTATATTTTCAGGAAGGCCTGCACACAAGTCACAGACTGGTCTCCCACGCTGAAGTTGACAGACACACTTACTCTGAGACGCAGGAGCAGAAGAACAAGTAATGACACAAGCACCTGGCACAATAATTCAAAAATATTAAAGTAAATCTAAGATAAAATTACTGAAATCAATATAAAATTGAACATTACAGTATATCTTTGTGAATGAGTAAAAAATGTAGGAGCAACTGTATTTATTCTTTCTACTTTGAGTAGCAAACTTGGTCTTATTTTAGACTTTGTGATGCAAACATGACAGTTTTATTCTTTTTTTAAGGTACAGACGAGTGAAGGGCCAAGTTCCATCGTCTTGGATTCCGGAGGGGTTTGCTGCTTGCTCCAGTCGTCCAGTGGTCGTCCAGTGGTCGTCCAGTGGTCGTCCAGTGGTCGTCCAGTGGTCGTCCAGTGGTCGTCCAGTGGTCGTCCAGTGGTCGTCCAGTGGTCGTCCAGTGGTCGTCCAGTGGTCGTCCAGTGGTCCCACATGATGAGGAATCTGTTCCAGTTTGTTTAAAATCAGAAACTGCCCATCATTTCTTGTTGAGTGTATTTGACCTGGTATTTATTCTTGTATTTATTCTGCAGCCAATCATTTTCATTAAAAGACATCAAATCACCCACAGTTCTCATATTGTATTCAGTTTCAAATGTTTTTAGTTTATTCATTCATTCATTCAACCTTTATTTATACAGGCTTGCCTCGTTGAGCCACGGGGACTCATTTACAAGAGGGACCTGTCTCACTCACACCCAGAGTCAATTTAGAGTTAACAATCAGCCTAAAATTTATAATTATAGCTTTTATTCTTATCAATCTCCTCCTGGAGGAGGAACCACAGCAACATGCATGTTTTTAAGTTTTGTACTTGTCAATAAAAAACTAAACTGGTAAGTTGCCAAAAAAACAATCACATCTAGTGTTTTTATTTGCAGTAGAACTTCTCATTAGACATTAAACAACGTATCTTATTGAAATAAAGAAGGTGAAACACAGCAACACCAAATGCACTTCAAACGCAGATTTATTTATAGAAATTATATTTTCACTCATTTGTTGCTGTGGTACATAACTGCACACAAACTTCTGGACCAACTGGAGCGTCATCCATCTCCTGGACCAACTGGAGCTTCATCCATCTCCTGGACCAACTGGAGCTTCATCCATCCCTGGACCAACTGGAGTGTCATCCATCCCTGGACCAACTGGAGCTTCATCCATCCATCCCTGGACCAACTGGAGCATCATCCACCATCCCTGGAACTCACCTTATGCAGAAATATAACAGAAAGGAGGAAAAGAAAAGTACAGTATACAAACATTAGGGTTCATTTATGAACACACACAAACACACCTAGATTATATATAAAAGAAACCCACGCACACACACACACCTATATTATATATATATATAAATAAACACAACAGACACCTATATTATATATACAGTATAAATAAATATACACAGACAGCATACATACAGTATATAGGTGCGTGTGTTTATTTGCCAGTTATGCACGAAAATATTAGTATCATTTAATCACTGACTACATAAAATCATTAAACTAAAAGCTGTCTCTTAAATCATACCTGGTGTTCTCGTTCCTCTGGAGGATACAGAGTCTTTTTTCAGGTGGTTTCTCGTAGCCCAGCCACAAAGAAGGATGCAGGTTTTTGTTTTCGGAGCATGTTCAACACACACTAGTTGCAGCCACTAATTCAGCTTCGTCTGATTATTCTTACAGCCACGAACAGCGCAACAGGTACCAGAGCTCCACAAGACATCTTCGTGACAATTTTAGCTCAAAATAACAGAAAACAGAACTTTAACAGAACTTCTACGATGCGCACAGATAAACAAGTAAACAACGAGGAGCCAATGCAGAAATTCTACTTCCGGGGTCAAAACGGAAGTAAGTCCCATAATCGCAAATACAGTGCCACCTTCAGGAATATTGTGGATAAATAAAGCTTGAATGAAAAAAAAAACAGATAAACTGTTATCAAGGTGCTTCACACACACAACATAAAAGAGGTTTAAAAATTTAATGAACAGTATCACACACCAATGGTAAAAATTATGATATTAACAGCAGTAAAAGTATAATAAAAATGGTGTTAAAGGTAGGGGAGACCGGGTATAGTTGTAACATGGGGAGAGTTGTAACACCACCAGTTCCACCAATCAGGGATAAGATAGGATTCACATGATCATTTCAGTGTTTACCCGCTTCCTCCACAATACCATATTGTGATTGTCAAGTCTGGAAACAGGTACATGCAGATACTAAGGAGAAAAAACTGATTTTGAGGTAAGAAAGTAAATTTTTTGACCATGACTATATTTTGTTTAGTACTTATACTGTTGCAGATAAAACCATATAACTTACATTAGATGAAAGTGTAATTTCTCAGGCAAAATGTGATGCATTTTCCTGTGCTAATTTCAAACCACTATGCTACTACAGCTAGCTAAACATGGCTGACAGGGTTGGGGTGGGTTGTAACACATATTTAGGCCTTATATGGCATTATATTATATTTAGGCATTATAGGTCTACATGTTAAGGAAGATTGTTCTAGTAGAATAATTTACACACATGCACACACAAACAGTATACAGGTGGTCCCCGACTAAGTTGGAAAATGTATGCTAGCGCTACTACGAACCCATTTTTCAACACAAACGTGGTTCATAAACATGCACAGAACTTTGTTTACAAACAGTTAGCTAACACACTTTCATCTAAAAACACATTCCAGTGCTGTATTTTCTGTATGTTCTGTACAACTTTACTATTCGTTAGTCAGCTCGTAAGTCCGGAACGTTGTAAGTCGATGTGCTCGTAAGTCGGGGACCACCTGTATTTGAGTTATGGTCAGTCACAGAAAGAGAGAGAGACATTTTGTTCTTGTATTGTTCTTTTAATTCAGTAAACCTCTTTTTGAAGCATATCACATGGTGTGGCCTCTGTTTTTGCTTATTTTGTCTAATTGTTACAACTTACCCCAGCAAGTGTGGTTGTAACAAAGGACCACCATGTATTTGACATGAACTCATGAGGTCTGTGATATTCTTGCAGAGGTTTGAATTGGTGCCATTTGTAGTCAACAAATGTGGGTATTTTGTATAAAAGTTTGAAAACTCTAGCTCAAAAATTCTGTGAGTTAAAGGTGCTGGAGCAAAAAGTGTTACAACCATACCCGGTCTCCCCTACAGGACAGGAATGCACTTTATAAAGTTGATGACACTGGAAAAGTTTGTATAATAGCTGAAGATGTTGAGTAAATTCAGGAGATGCTTATGTTGCATCTAAGAAGGTTAGACAGGGGGAAAACAAAATAAAATAAGGCTTTACACACACCAAGCTCCTGCACAGACTTATTTTAGATGTCACAAAGGTGTTGGTGCTACATGACTTTTGTGTCATCAGGGCAGAAAGGCCTTATCTTTGCTGTAGGTCTTTTTTATTAAGCTTTTGTGGGCTGGTCGGTTTCCATCCATCCATCCATCCATCCATTCATCCAAATAATGTATTTCAAAGAAAGAAAGATAAGATTTCTTGTTTCACCAAATATATATTAACATGAAAAATAAATTCTAAAGATAACCTTACATAAAGATAAACAAAAACATTTTAGAGCAAAATTATCTGGGAAAAACAAGGCTATTTTAATTAAACACGCTGCTCCATTCAGCTTTTTTATCATGATGACAGCCAGCTGACAGCTGCGTCAACGGCTGATCCATCCGATGTTAACTGTACATTTTACCTTTTCAAACGGCCAGTTGAATCTGCATAATTGGTGCACCATTATCGTGCTTTAAATTTTAGTTTCTTTGCTGCGATTTGTAAAACCTAAAGCCAATCCAACGCGTGTGATTGCGCGATGCGCAGCTGGACACAGACCATGGCTGCAGACACGGAGCCGAGTAGAGGCTCACTTTACCGCAGTGGCTGCGCGCATGGCGCGGTGATTACGTGTGTCTGCTTTGTCTAATGAAATAAAGATAGTGGATGGATGGATGGACGTATGGATGGATGTATTATGTAGGATGGAAACTGATTTGCTTGCGATTTGCTTGCGCACGCAGTAAAGGCTTCTTTTTTTTTTCCCTCGGGTCGGTCGGAAAAACAGCTGACAGCTCTGACGCTTTGATCGGCTTTATTTTATTATTTTCCTTGTTCCTTGTGTCCACTGGGCGATCTATAGATGTTAAGTAGCCATGTGCTTCTTTCAAAGCTGCACGTTATTGGCCGAAGCCAGTAACAAAGCTCTGATACCAGCCAAACAAGTCCCGCATGTTAATCAGCTGTGAGGGTCCCCGCCCCCAGTACGCAAATCACTGCGGCTTGGTTTTACTCTGAAAACAAACGGATTTCTAACACAAAGTTTATCAGTTTAAACACTTATAAAGTGTTTTTTAAAGCATGGGATGGTTTCTTCACAACTTCAACTGGTACATTTTGCAAAAAAACGATTTTCACTAATTTCTCAGAAGTTGAAGGTTTATTGATTTTTTCTCAGTTAGAGCTGTGCCGACTTGTTCCTGGATTTGGAGTGGCTGGTCACATATTTGCGCTGAGGTTGTTTGAGATGACTAAATAAAGGTTGAATGAATATTCGCGCTGAGGTTGTTGTTAGAACGAGCTGATGACTCAACAACACGCAGCAGCCCCGACCCTGCACGCAGAAAGTCCCCCCCCCCCGCGAAATCTCTGCTGGCGCTATGAATTCTGGGATAGCCTCCGTCTTGAAGGATTCACGAATGCATCCTTCGATTTCGGCAGGAAGTAGGCCGCATTCCTCGGCCGCATGAGGAGGAGTCTTCGAATTGGGACAGTCCTCCGCGCGGGGCAATGACGTATGCGGCCGACAAATGCGCACTCATGAGGATGCAGCCCCTGAATTGAGACACAGCCTTGGTGATTGTTTTTACACTAGATGTTCTTCCTGACACAACCATAGACCACCGAGCTACCACAGCCCTCTGTGTGGAGCAGAGAGCTGATATCTGGGGTGCCCGGGGGAGCAGATGGTGTGGGTTAAGGACCTTGCTCAAGGGCCCAGAGTGGAGCAAATGAGGGTGTGGGCGTTTCACCTTTTCCACACTTTGATGTTGTCGGTACGGGGAGTTGAACCGGCAACCTTCCAATTACAAGCCCACCTTCTCTAACCTCTGCGCCACCACTCCCCATATTACAGGTCCTTCTAAAAAAATTAGCATATTGTGATAAAGGTAATTATTTTCCATAATGTAATGATAAAAATGAAACTGTCATATATTTTAGATTCATTGCACACCAACTGAAATATTTCAGGTCTTTTATTGTTTTAATACTGATGAGTTTGGCATACAGCTCATCCATCCATCCATCCATCCATCCATCTTCTTCCGCTTATCCGGGGTCGGGTCGCGGGGGTAGCAGCCTAAGTAGGGAGGCCCAGACTTCCCTCTCCCCAGCCACTTGGAGCAGCTCCTCCGGGGGAATCCCAAGGCGTTCCCAGGCCAGCCGAGAAACATAGTCCCTCCAGCGCGTCCTGGGTCTTCCTCTGGGTCTCCTCCCGGTGGGACATGCCCGGAACACCGTCGTGGCATACAGCTCATGAAAACCCAAAATTCCTGTCTCAAAAAATTAGCATATTTCATCCGACAAATAAAATAAAAGTGTTTTTAATACAAAAAAAGTCAACCTTCAAATAATTATGTTCAGTTATGCACTCAATACCTGATCGGGAATCCGAAAGTTTCATTTTTATCATTACATTATGGAAAATAATTACCTTTATCACAATAAGCTAATTTTTTGAGAAGGACCTGTATATCGTCTATTAATAATATACAGAAATACAATCTAAAGCATTGGCCTGCACAAGCAAAGACCTTGTATAACATTTGACCTTGATTTGTGACCTTGATCTCAGAGCTACACATCTAGTGATGATTCATACGAGTATGAAGTTTCAGTCAGTTATCTTGAATGGATCAGAAGTTATGGGCGGGTTCGGAAAAGTTTACGAAGGAACGGAGGTTGTCCGATAACGTCTGCGTTGGAGGAGCGTAAAATAAAAACGATGTGAACCGCAGTCAGCCTGATTCATTAACTGAGAACAGGGAATGGTAATTTCAGCTGTTTACCTGTTCAAATATTTTGCAACGTGCGCATAAAAGTCAGCGTTTGTCTTCCTGTGTGAAACCAGTTTGAACAGAAATAAATCAACGTATTAGTCGTTAAAAATCAGATTTACAGATGATCTGATGGATTCTTGGCCTGTTTTATTAAACTTGCTTCTTCAGCTTCACAGCACGCGGCACCTTCTACAAATCCACCAGGAAGTTCTTTGTTATGGAGCATAGTTAATGTAAATTGTTGTAAATGCAGAAATGAGAGTTTTGTGCATTTATTGGATTAGATCGACTTCTAAAATATGGTACAGTAGTCCCTAGCTCTCGGACTCGCGCTTTTGCGGTTTTTCAAAGTACTGTACAGTACTGTAAGCTTGCACATAACAAAAAGGGGATAAATAAAAAAGTGCAGCCATTTTGTAGTTTTCTCTCAATAAGCCTACACTGTATCGCCAAAATAAAGGACTACATTACCCAGAAGGCAAAGGTGCTTTCTGCTGAAGTCGAGGAAAAGTTTTGATCCGATCCGAAAAAGTTTGGTCCTCAAAAGTATTCATAGTGACGTCGGCGCTCAGTGGATGCAGAGAGCCGATCAGAACTGGACCAGAACCGAACCGAGGCTGGGTAATTCTGCTGAACTGAGCCGAACCAGGACAGAGCTGCGTGTTTTGCGAGAGCTGGTGAATAAAAAGGCATTATTATTGTTGACCAAGCTTAAAATTTTAAGTTGAGAGAATAAACATTATGAAGTTATCTTGATTAATTACAAACTGGATTCCAAAAAAGTTTA
>JBBPBX010011822.1:0-11191 GCA_038048925.1 Garcialebias charrua
GTTTGAAGTCCACAGCGGTTACTTCCTGGGGTGGAAGACCATGAGAGGCCGGTCTTCTATCTTCTGCCACGGGCTTTTCTTGTTCTCGTCTTTGTCGTCGGGGTCGTCCTCGGGACTGGTCATAGAGTCGCGGCGGTTCTCGCTGTTGCTGCTGCGGCTGCTGTTCCCTCGGCTGCGCCCCCTCCTGGTGACGGTGGATCCAAGTGAAGACGGTCCTTCGTCCAGAAGAGGAGTGAGGGAGTTTTCCTCGGGCGACACCGGGCGTCCCTCGCTGCTGCTGCTGGGCTCGCTGTGGTCCTGGTAGGCCAGCTTGGAATAATTCTTCCCGCCGGCGCTGCCGACGCCGTGACCCTTCCGTCCTCCGGACCCCCAGCGCTCGTCCTTTCCCTTCCGGATGGCTGCCAGTTTTCGCTCGTGGGACTCAAGAGGCGTCTCCAGGTTGACTTCTCGTTGGGCGCCGCCCGAGCTGCCTCCAAATCCGCCGCCGCTGAGGTCGTTGCTGACGTCGATGTAGGAGTGGCGGACGTGAGCGTTGTCCCGCCCGTCCAGGGAGATGAACCAGGCCCGCGGGTTCTGTTTCACACCCAGCTCCAGCAGCTTCTTCTCCGTCAGGGCCTGCAGCTCCCCGTTCATCTGAGCCATGGTGGAGTCGTTGAAGAGCACGGGGATGGTCACCGCTCCGCCGGAGGAGTCGGACGCCCAGCTCGGCTCCTCGGAGTCGTCGCCTTGGGAGCCGCCTTGCTGCTGCTGGCCCTGTTTCAGGTGGAGGTGCTGCTGGCCCCCGCCCATCTGCGTCCCGTCTTTGTCCTGCTCCTTCTGCTCCTTTCCGTCCTTGGCAGAAAACTCGGACGGCAGGCGCATGTAGTGAGCCGGGATGACCAGGGTGGGCACCATGCTCCGGTACATGTTCTCCTTCATCTGGTCGATGGAGCTGCAGAAGATGATCTGGCCCGGCTGGGTGTTGAGGGAGGTGGGCCTGGCGAGGCTGTTGGCGGCGGAATACTCCGGAGGTTTGTCCGACTGGCTCGGCACGTAGCCCTGGAAGCGAGGCGGGGACGGCGGATCGGACGAGTATCCTCGATTGTCGTTGGCGTTGTGGTGTCGGTGGTACTCGGGCTCTTTGCCCTCTTTGGGGCTGTAGCTGCGGTTGTAGTCTTCGTGCAGTAAGGGGTTGTCCAGGTTGTTGGTCTCTGTGGCTCGGGTGACCTTCATGGGGAAGCTCTCTCCCCGCTGAGAACCTGAAGCGTTCTTTCCCTTCGCGTGTCGCAGCATGTGAACCGGAACGTGCTTGGTCAGGTCCTCCCTCGAACTCTGGTAGTCTCGAGACGGGGACAAGTCCGACTTGTCGTTGGAGGGTCCCGACTCCACGTGGCCTCCACAGATCAGGTTCAGACGCGACATGGACGTACCCTGGTCTCTCTTAGCTCCGTTTAAGTTGGATGTGTGGGGTTTCCCTTGATGTCGGCGAGGCTTCAGACACCTTCGTCTGGAAGGTGAACAGACGAGAACTGAGCCTACAGCCACAAACAAACGTTTCTCAGGTAGTTTAGTTAAATCAGCTAAAAGTGAGACCTGCAGTAGTAGAGCAGCACGCAGAGCAGGATGAGCACCAGCAGCGCCAGCGAGCCCAAGATGGAGAGCAGGAACAGGGTGTGGTAGGTGGTGATGTCCCTCAGGCCAGGATAAGACAGACCGAAACCTGCAGAACATTTCACAGATTATCAATCTGAAGCTCGTTAAGACAGCTGGAGTTTATTTTAGCTGCTCATGTTCAAGAACTGCCTGATGGATGAACGTCCTGTTGTTGTTGTTGTTGTTGTTGTTGTTGTTGTTGTTGTGGAAATACACTTGTGAAGCGTTCTCTCTACTGTGATACGTTTTACTTCCATTCGTTTTTCAGCATCTTTCTCGTTCCACAATTTTTGTGCTATTTCAACAAATCATGAATCAAAACGTTCGGCTCTTTCAGGACAATCCTGCTATGACTTTTTGTATTGGTGCAACTTTAGCTGTTTGAAATATTCAGTCTTTTCTGACATTTTTTTTCTCATAGAAATTGAACTGAGCTCATTTTCCATCCTTCACATCGTTAGATGTGTTCACAACCTTTTACAGCTCCTTTCACATTTTGTTCTGCTTCAGCTTCTTTCTGCAAATTTAACCTTTTTCAGCTAATTTCAGCTGTTTTGTGCTCTTTTCAGATTCTTTCTCCTAACTACAATATGTTTGTGCTTCTTCAGAGTTCTTTCTGTTAAGTTCAGCTTGTTATGCTCCTTTTAGCTTATTTCTGCACGTTTCAGCTTTTTCTTCTATTTCAGCTAATATACGTCTCACTTCCGGCTCTGGACGAGGCAGCAGCTTTTTTCTTGCGCTCCTTCCCTCCCCAACCTTCCTCACCCTGCGCAGCTTCTTGTCTTGTCTGCAGCTCCTCAGAAAGCACCTCTCGAATGCAAATGGAGATGGATCTGGTTTCATGGGCGATCAATTCTATTGACAAGATTTTTTCTACAAAAAGGCAAGGCCTGTCCCCCGCAGACTCACCCGGGAGGATACGTCATGGATTCCTGGGGCGAATGGAAGGTGATGTGTATCTCTGTGCTCTCTGTGGAAGACGTGGAGGATTTGTATATAATTGGATTTATGATAGCAGGCGCTTTGCTTTTTGGCGTTGGTGGAGCACTGGCCTATCGGAAAATGAGGAAGACTTCAGCAGCGATTAATGCCATGTCGAAGCTCCCGTCAAAGTGAAAGTCTGATCCGCGCCGTGACCTCCATAAATCAGCTGATTTACGAGCTAAACCGGAAGGTGGACACGATCTCTGAGGATCGCAGACCACCCGCACGGCTTGGGACTCTTGGACGCTGTACTGGTCAACATCTGGAGGAGGGGTCATAGCTTGGATCAGTGAAAAGTTCCCGAATTGGATCATATTTGGATCAGAGTTGCCCAGCAGGACTCAAGGCTACAGAAATTACACTGTGTGCCTGAAGTGAAAAATATTTATGTTATCTCTATCTGTCTTCCCTAAACAGCCTTGGAAAGGCTGGATATCAAATTTCTCCTGAGACGTGTTACTGAGGACACCAGCTGCACCTAACTATCGCTACCCACCCCCTCCGGAGAACTTTCTGTGAGCGTTATCGGAGGCCGGCTGGGAACATCTTCAGAACTGTTTGCTATCTGAAAATGGCTCATGGACAGAATCTCACTGCCTCGACCTCAAAATGCATGTGATTTGTCCTAAATATGCTTTCTGGTAGTTTTTTGATTTCTCATATGGTGTCTAAACAGGCAAGATGTGAAAGATCTTTTTTGTAATACCACAACTTATCCTCATGTTATCTTCCCTTTTTTTCATATCTAAGATTGTGGCGGTGCGGTTTAACTGCTGCGGCTTCGTGCACTCGTCCCATCTTAAGACGGATGTGCGTACGGTAATCAATCATGTTGTATTGTGCCCTGGTGCAATGGCAATGTCAGTAAAGATATATTCTATTCTATTCTATACAGCTGTTTTTATGCTTGGCAGAGTCTCCCGTAAGACGGAGCTTTAACTCCCACCTCCGGGAGAGCTTTGAACACGTTCCGAGGGAGGCGGGGGACATTGAGCCCGAGTGGGCCATGTTTCGCGCCTCTATTGTCGAGGCAGCTTATCGGAGTTGTGGCCGCAAGGTTGTTGGTGCCTGTCGTGGTGGCAACCCTCGAACCCGGTGGTGGACACCGGCGGTGAGGGATGCTGTCAGGCTGAAGAAGGAGTCCTATTGGGCCTTTTTGGCCTGTGGGACCCCGGAAGCAGCAGATAGGTACCGGCAGTCCAAGCGGCATGCGGCTCGGGTGGTTGCTGAGGCAAAAACTCGGGCGTGGGAGGAGTTCGGAGAGGCCATGGAGAATGACTTCCGTACGGCTTCGAGGCGATTCTGGTCCACCATCCGGCGTCTCAGGGGGGGAAAGCGGTACGCGACCAACACCATTTATGGTGGGGATGGCGTGCTGTTGACCTCAACTCGGGATGTTGTGAGTCGGTGGGCGGAGTACTTCGAAGACCTCCTCAATCCTACTGGCACGTCTTCCACTGAGGAAGCGGAGCCTGGGGACTTTGGGTCGGGCTCTCCAATCTCTGGTGCTGAGGTCGCCGAGGTGGTTAAAAAGCTCCGCGGTGGCAAGGCTCCGGGGTGGATGAGATTCGTCCTGAGTTCCTTAGGGCTCTGGATGTTGTGGGGTTGTGTTGGCTTACGCGACTCTGCAATATCGCGTGGACATCGGGGGCAGTTCCCTTGGATTGGCAGACTGGGGTGGTGGTTCCCCTATTCAAAAAGGGGGACCGTAGGGTGTGTTCCAACTATAGGGGGATCACACTCTTAAGCCTCCCTGGTAAGGTCTATTCAGGGGTTCTGGAGAGGAGGGTCCGTCGGATAGTCGAACCTCGGATTCAGGAGGAGCAGTGTGGTTTTCGTCCTGGTCGTGGAACACTAGACCAGCTCTACACCCTCAACAGGGTCCTGGAGGGTGCGTGGGAGTTTGCCCAACCAGTTTACATGTGCTTTGTGGACTTGGAAAAGGCATTCGACCGCGTCCCTCGGGGGCTTCTGTGGGGGGTACTCCGGGAGTATGGGGTACCGGGCCCTTTGATACGGGCTGTTGGGTCCCTGTACGACCGGTGTCAGAGCTTGGTCCGCATCGCTGGCAGTAAGTCAGGCTCGTTCCCTGTGAGAGTTGGACTCCGCCAAGGTTGCCCTTTGTCACCGATTCTGTTCATAACTTTTATGGACAGAATTTCTAGGCGCAGCCAAGGTGTTGAGAGGATCCGTTTTGGTGGCCTTAGAATCGCTTCTCTGTTTTTTGCAGATGATGTGGTCCTATTGGCTTCATCAGTTCGTGATCTACAGCTTTCACTGGAGCGGTTTGCAGCTGAATGTGATGCAGCCGGGATGAGGATCAGTTCCTCCAAATCCGAGGCCATGGTCTTGAGCCGGAAAAGGGTAGCATGCCCTCTCCGGGTCGGGGAGGAGGTCCTGCCCCAAGTGGAGGAGTTTAAGTATCTCGGGATCTTGTTCACGAATGAGGGAAAACTGGAGCGTGAGATCGATAGGCGGATAGGTGCAGCATCCGCAGTGAAGCGGGCGCTGTACCGGTCTGTCGTGGTGAAGAGAGAGCTGAGTCAAAAGGCAAAGCTCTCAATTTACCGATCGATCTACGTTCCCACCCTCATCTATGGTCATGAGCTCTGGGTTATGACCGAAAGAACGAGATCTCGGATACAAGCGGCTGAAATGAGTTTTCTCCGCAGGGTGTCTGGACTCTCCCTTAGAGATAGGGTGAGAAGCTCAGTCATCCGGGAGGGACTCGGAGTAGAGCCGCTGCTTCTCCACATCGAGAGGAGCCAGTTGAGGTGGCTCGGGCATCTGGTTAGGATGCCTCCTGGACGCCTCCCTGGTGAGGTGTTCCGGGCATGTCCCACCGGGAGGAGACCCAGAGGAAGACCCAGGACACGCTGGAGGGACTATGTTTCTCGGCTGGCCTGGGAACGCCTTGGGATTCCCCCAGAGGAGCTGCTCCAAGTGGCTGGGGAGAGGGAAGTCTGGGCCTCCCTACTTAGGCTGCTACCCCCGCGACCCGACCCCGGATAAGCGGACGAAAATGGATGGATGGATGGATGGATGGATGTTTTTATGCTTGTTTAAGCTTTTCCAGCTAATTCCACATTTTCTTTGCACTCATTTAAACATTTTTCAGTCTAATTCAGCAAAAGGTGCTCTCTCAACTTCCATCTTGTTATTTAAGCTTCTTTCTGCTTTTTTAGCTACTTTTCAGCTGTATTTTTGTGATCATTTCTACTTTTTTCAGATAATTTCCACTTTTTTGTGCTCATTTCTGCTTAATAAGGCAAACGTGTTCTTTCTGATTCCTTCTGCTTATTTAAAGACCGTGTAAAGTAAAATTAAATGTGTGTTTTGAGTTTGTCACACGGCATAAATATGTGTTATTAATCACCCATATAAATCTGACTGATTAAAAACATTGTTTACCTTATAAAATTAAGTCTCAAAAATAATGAAAAAACATAATTGTGCCCTGGTCTGAAACGCTGGGGGCGTGTCAGCGCGTGGGCGTGGTTTCAGCGCAGTACTGCGCCCGTGTCCTGCCCAGTGAAGAACTGCGGTAAAGTGAGGATGTTCTTGAATGCTGGCAGCCTAATTGGAGTTCTCCAGCTCTACTCATTTGAACGTCCAGAGCCAGACTCAGACTCTGAGTCAGACAGTGACCACTGTGACGGTCGGCATCGTTCTTCACAGCCTGAGCTGTGTGTGGAGAGGCAGACAGCAGAGATCCAGTAAACCTGCTCTGTTTTTATCTGAGTTCTGGCTGTAACAGCAGCTCCTTTTTCCAAGAGTTACGCTGTTTTTAGTGCACAAACAACTCTGGTTTTGTTTTTAAAGTTGAGGACACAACTATAATTCATAACTCCGCTGTTATGTGTTTAATAATAAGCGCTATTTTAGAAGATGAGCGGACTCGCTGCACCCGGTCCGACCCGGTCACATCGCATGCGGGGTCTGTGTTGGTGATTAAAATATAGAGTAATCACGTTGATAACTAAGTATGCAATGGACCTGTCGCATTTTCTTAGCAAAAAAGGAGCTATAGCTATTGCTATCTGATGCTATCTGCGATTCGCGAGTGAACGGCTCCACCGAGGCAAGAACTAATTTATACGGCTGGAGCTGCAGGGGGTGGGGCTATACTTAAGAAGACCGCGTGACGAAACGCGGTCACATTTAAAACACGCCCAAAAAATCCTGAAACAGAAATATCGTTATACACAGTTTGATCTATAACTCCAAAATTAATTTATCTACAATTTTGAGACTTTTTATTCATTTACAAGATTACAATTATGACATTTATAATGTTTATTGAAGAAAATATTGAAATTCACTTTACATGGTCTTTAAACTTGTTCTACCTTTTCAGCTACTTTTTCTTTAGCATTTTTTAGCTAATTTCAGCTGTTTTCAGATTCAAGTTTTCCGTGGTAATTTCTGCTACTTTCAGCCTAATTAACTTCTTTCTGCTAATTTCAGGTTGTTATGCTCCTTTTAGCTTATTTCTGCACGTTTCAGCTTTTTCTACTATTTCAGCTACTTCTTTAGCTGTTTTTGTGCTAAATTTATATCTTTATTTAATTTTAATAATATGAATGTTTCTGTTGGGTTCCCTGAGATAACGTCTGTTGTGACTTGGATCTTTATAAATAAACTGAATTGAATTTTCAGCTAATTCCACATTTTTTTTGTTCATTTCAGCTCATTCCACTTCCTTCTGGTAGTTCAAGCTTCTTTCTGCCTTTTCAGCTACTTTTGAGCTATTTTAGCTAATTCCTGCACATTTAAAACCAAATTCAGCAAATATTTGTTCTTTCTGCTTTCTTCTGCTTAGTCTTGTTCTTCCATTTCAGCTACATTTCAGCTTGTTTTTAGCTAATTTCAACTTTTTTTCAGCAAGTTCTTCAGCAACAAGCATTCACACTGCATTTCTGCAGGAAACACAGTTTTTCTCGTTAGTTTTGTCTTCCCCCGCGACACCAAGAGGACGGCGTTCGCATCAACGCAGGTAAAAACAGCTGAAGCAGCAGATCTGAGTCAGGCGTACCTGAAGCCGAAGGAAAGGCAGCTAACCAGTATCCCATCTGAGGAACCACGACGTTCCACACAAACTGCGTCCCGTCCTTTTTGATGTAGCCCGTCCCGTTCCGAACCCACAGTCCTGAAAGTTGCAGATACGATAATCTTCATTATTACACACATAAAGCTTTAAATGCACAGGGATGAGTTTTCCTCACCCGTCTTCGGCTGATACATCCAGGCAGGAACACTCGTGGCCATCCTGTTCCGAGTGTCGGACGGCAGAGGCACCGAGACGTGGATCGGATCGGAGACCTTGATCGCGCTGCCATCTTTGTCAAAGAGCTGAATGCTGACCACGGCGAGCGCCGTCAGGTCGGTCCACCCGGTTTCTGCACCTGAACGAGAAACACGACCAACATCAGCTTCTTCTTCTTTTATAAAACAGCCGTGATGCTCGTTGCGTTACAGCCTCTTGATGTAGGAGGAGTCGCTAAATGTCCGGATGGGGACATAAAAAACACTTATTTTACAGCAGCACAGAAAAAAGAAAATCAAATAGAAAGAGCTGATATTTTAACAACTCAAGTGTAAACTGAGTTCAGAGAAAACTCCCAGAATTCCCTGGGGTGGGCGACGGGCGCAGACCTGAGCTGTTGGTCTCCTGGCCCAGGAGAAAGGGGAATCCACCGAGCTCGTACTGACTCCTGGCGGTGGTGAGCGCCGCCGACAGCTCCGTGTAGTTGGAGCTGGAGGACAGCTGGATGGACTTCCTCTGGAGTTGAACCAGCGGCTGGTTCCGAGCGCCTGACGAACAAAACAAAGACGGTGAAGCCGAAAACCGTGAGGAACGCGCTGCAGTTAGACAGAAGGAGGCGAAATGAAAAGACCGGCCCGGTGTGGGTCTGGTCTCACCTGGTGACCCGGACAGAACCTGCAGGACGTCGTCGTACAGAATCAGAGTTCCAGGCCTCTCAGCGAGAAGGTACAGGCTAACCGAGGCGTACACTAAAACACAGACAGTGTATTAAAACAGCCGATGTTTACAGTTGAAACACCGAAGAAAACCAAAATAAACTGACAGATGATCAGCTAAAGGCTAACAGTTTGTTGTTTAGTAAACTACTAGACAAGTGCTAACAGTTGGTCGTGAAGCGAAGTATTAGCCGAGTGCTAACAGTTTGTTGTTTAGCAAACTACTAGCCAAGTGCTAACAGTTTGTTGTTTAGTAAACTACTAGCCAAGTGCTAACAGTTTGTTGTTTAGTAAACTACTAGCCAAGTGCTAACAGTTTGTTGTTTAGTAAACTACTAGCCAAGTGCTAACAGTTTGTTGTTTAGTAAACTACTAGCCAAGTGCTAACAGTTTGTTGTTTAGTAAACTACTAGCCAAGTGCTAACAGTTTGTTGTTTAGTAAACTACTAGCCAAGTGCTAACAGTTTGTTGTTTAGTAAACTACTAGCCAAGTGCTAACAGTTTGTTGTTTAGTAAACTACTAGCCAAGTGCTAACAGTTTGTTGTTTAGTAAACTACTAGCCAAGTGCTAACAGTTTGTTGTTTAGTAAACTACTAGCCAAGTGCTAACAGTTTGTTGTTTAGTAAACTACTAGCCAAGTGCTAACAGTTTGTTGTTTAGTAAACTACTAGCCGAATGCTAACAGTTTGTTGTTTAGTAAATTACTAGCCGAATGCTAACAGTTTGTTGTTTAGTACCAAGTGCTAACAGTTTGTTGTTTAGTAAACTACTAGCCAAGTGCTAACAGTTTGTTGTTTAGTAAACTACTAGCCAAGTGCTAACAGTTTGTTGTTTAGTAAACTACTAGCCAAGTGCTAACAGTTTGTTGTTTAGTAAACTACTAGCCAAGTGCTAACAGTTTGTTGTTTAGTAAACTACTAGCCGAATGCTAACAGTTTGTTGTTTAGTAAATTACTAGCCGAATGCTAACAGTTTGTTGTTTAGTACCAAGTGCTAACAGTTTGTTGTTTAGTAAACTACTAGCCAAGTGCTAACAGTTTGTTGTTTAGTAAACTACTAGCCAAGTGCTAACAGTTTGTTGTTTAGTAAACTACTAGCCAAGTGCTAACAGTTTGTTGTTTAGTAAACTACTAGCCAAGTGCTAACAGTTTGTTGTTTAGTAAACTACTAGCCGAATGCTAACAGTTTGTTGTTTAGTAAATTACTAGCCGAATGCTAACAGTTTGTTGTTTAGTACCAAGTGCTAACAGTTTGTTGTTTAGTAAACTACTAGCCAAGTGCTAACAGTTTGTTGTTTAGTAAACTACTAGCCAAGTGCTAACAGTTTGTTGTTTAGTAAACTACTAGCCAAGTGCTAACAGTTTGTTGTTTAGTAAACTACTAGCCAAGTGCTAACAGTTTGTTGTTTAGTAAACTACTAGCCAAGTGCTAACAGTTTGTTGTTTAGTAAACTACTAGCCGAATGCTAACAGTTTGTTGTTTAGTAAATTACTAGCCGAATGCTAACAGTTTGTTGTTTAGTAAACTACTAGCCAAGTGCTAACAGTTTGTTGTTTAGTAAACTACTAGCCAAGTGCTAACAGTTTGTTGTTTAGTAAACTACTAGCCAAGTGCTAACAGTTTGTTGTTTAGTAAACTACTAGCCAAGTGCTAACAGTTTGTTGTTTAGTAAACTACTAGCCAAGTGCTAACAGTTTGTTGTTTAGTAAACTACTAGCCGAATGCTAACAGTTTGTTGTTTAGTAAACTACTAGCCGAATGCTAACAGTTTGTTGTTTAGTAAACTATAAGCTGATAGCTAACAGTTTGTTTTTATCTAAAAACACCTAAACAGACACCATCAGAGAAGCCGTTTCAACATTTGAAGGAACGAGGCTGACGTGGAGCTGACGTGGACCTACGGGGGATGCGGTTGGAGTGCCACGGCACAGACTTGGTGATGTAATCCTGTTTGGCGGCTGTGATGATGACCCATGTGCCGGCTCGGTACAGGAAGCTGACTCTGACCACGCCATCGCTGCCGGCACGACTCGACGCCAGCAGCGTCTGGTTCCCCTGAACGTCCACCTGAGCGCCCGCTAACGACGACAGGTCGCTGTTGTCGAACACCTGCACTTTTATCTGCACCTCTGAAAATGAAAAGAAGAAAATAAAGTATTTTCACGATCATTAACTACTGGTCGTCTCGTGACGAAATGTTTTATTTAAGTTATTTTAATTAAAAACAGACACTCTCTAATTTTATCATTAATATTTTCTTCTCCCGAACCTTAAACTGAGTCTCATCACCTGTAAGTTCATTAAACTGTATTTACTGAACAGTTCAGACACTTTCATCAAGTCGACTTCCTGTGGTTTGATTATGAGGACAAATCATTAAGCAACATCCATCCATCCATCATCCACCCATCCATTCATCCATCCACCCATCCATTCATCCACCCATCCATTCATCCACCCATCCATCCATCCACCCATCCATTCACCCATCCATTCATTTATCCATCCACCCATCCATTCATCCACCCATCCATTCATCCATCCACCCATCCATCCATCCATCCATCATCCATCTATCCATCCACCCATCCA
>JBBPBX010011822.1:11371-55195 GCA_038048925.1 Garcialebias charrua
TCCATCCATCAATCATCCATCTATCCATCCACCCATCCATTCATCCACCCATCCATCCATTCATCCACCCATCCATTCATCCATCCACCCATCCATCCATCATCCATCCACCCATCCATTCATCCACCCATCCATCCATCCACCCATCCATTCACCCATCCATTCATCCATCCATCAATTCATCCATCCACCTATCCAATCATCCATCCATCCATCCATAATCCATTCATCCATCCACCCACCCATCAATTCATCCACCCACCCACCCAACCATCCATCCACCCATCCATCCATCCATCCACCCAGCCATCCACCCATCCATTCATCCATCCACCCATCCATTCATCCATCCATCCATCCACCCATCCATCCACCTATCCATTCATCCAGCCATCCACCCATCCATCTATCCATCCATCCATCCATCCACCCATCCACCCATCCATCCGTCAATCCTGGGTCTCCTCCCAGTTGGATATGCCCGAACCACATCAACTGTCTCCTCTGGATGTGGAGGAGCAGTGGTTCTACTCTGAGTCTCTCCTGAAAACTGAACTTCTCATCCTGTCTCTAATGCCGGGTACCCACCGAACGCATCCAAACGCTCCTGCCGTCCCCTTTTGGCCGCTTGTCACTGTTCACACTGAAGCCACTGAAGACTCGTCTGATGATGCGCACTGGGAGGAGGCAGAGGAGGGGGTCTGGCTCCTTTTCCGGTCGGATAGTTCGTTTGATGCACACCGGGCAGATAAAGATCAGCTGTTCGTGAGCCTCGTTACTACTTGAGTGGGTTTTCTACGAGCCGAACTGCAGCTCCAAAAGTCTTTGTTGAGATTAAAACGTTTCTTTAATGTTTGGGGTGATCGTACGCTCGAGCGGACAGCAGCAACTGTTTAAAATGCCAAGTTTCTTACCGGAGGCTGGTTTCTTCATGGAGGCTCGATGGGGTAAGTTTAAAAAGTCCAAAAAAAGTCCCGTTGTCGTTGCATCATCACATAGCAGAGTCTCTCCCGATTGGTTGCTGCGATGCGTCGAGCAGCCAAAGGTCAACTAGGTGAACTTTGGCGCTGCTCGACGCTTCGGCTGCGTCGTGTGCACGGAAATGAACTGCCGCGCGCTGCCGCGCAGCTTCAAACACTCAAAATGCGCCGATTCACGATTTGACGCGCCTCGATGCGTCTCCACATAGACGTTCAATGTAAACCGGCCGCTTCCGCTGCCCGAAACGCGTCTGGTCGGTGCCCGGCATCATTCTTTCAGTCTCTACCAGAGTTCATGACCAGAGGTGAGAGGAGGAACGTAGACTGACCATAAACAGAGAGCTTTGTCTAACAGCTCAGCTCCTTCTTTACCAAAACGGACCGGCAGAGTCCGCAATACTGCACCGATCTGTCAGTCTCATGCTCCATTCTTCCCTCACTCATGAACAAAACCCAGAGATACTTGAACTCCTCCACTTGAGGCAGAACCTCACCCTTGACCTAAAGAGAACATTCCACCACGGCCTCAGATCTGGAGATGCCGATTCTCATCCCAGCTGCTTCACACTCAGCTGCCAACCACTCCAGTGAGAGCTGAAGATCACGGCACTATGAGGCCAATAGGACCACATCATCTGCGAAGAGCAGAGAAGGAATCCCGAGGTCACCAAACCAGACTCCCTCCAGGCTGCACCGAGAAATTCTGTCCATAAAAGTTACAAACAGAATCGGTGACAATGGACAGCCCTGCAGGTCCAACTCCCACCCAGAGGGGCAGACTTACTGCCGGCAATGAGAACCAAACTCTTGCACCGCTTGTACAGAGACTGAACAACCTGTAGCAACTGGCTCCCAATCCCATACTCACAGAAACCCCCACAGTATGCCCAGAGGAACACGGTCAAAAGACTTCTCCAAGTCCAAAAACACATGTAGACTGGATGAATAAACTCCCATGACCCCTCGAGGACCCTAGTGAGGGTAAAGAGCTGGCCAAGTGTTCCACGACCAGGATGGAACCCACATTGTTCCTCCTGGATCTGAGGTTCAACCAACAATTGGACTCTCTTCTCCAGTTCCCCTGAACAGACCTTACCAGGGAGGCTGAGGAGAATGATGCTCTGTAACTGGAGCACACCCTCCGGTCCTCCTTTTTGAAGAGAACAAATAAAAAGTACTTTAGAAAATATTCATATTATTTCCATAATCAACAAGTGGGATGTGTTTGAAATGTACACAAACTGATACTAGATAATTGTTGTACAGTATCCAGAAAATAAAATGAGCACACAACATGTTAAAACTCTACGACCATGAACTGAAGTCACAGTTAGCTGAATGCTAGCAGTTAGCAGTTAGCTACGACCATGAACTGAAGTCACAGAGTTAGCTGAATGCTAGCAGTTAGCAGTTAGCTAGCCTGGCCCTCGCCATTCCTACGCAGCTCCGCTCAATTCTCATTTCCCTTCACTGCTCAGTCTGGGACTTCTCCCATAGACAACGATTTCTCCGGTAGATTTTTGACCGGACCAATCAGAGAACAGAAGGGGCGGAGTTTTTGGCCCCTAACCTACGCCCCCACCTGTCCCAGCGCAGCCAGCGAGCATTCGCATGTTCTCATTCAAAGCGATGCAGGACTGTTTTATATGTGACACAAATGTATTAATTTCCCCTTCTTAATCCCTTATCTGGAGTTTTATTTTGTGTTTTTACCAAAAGTCAAGTGATCGCTCCCTCCTCCTCCTCTCTCTCCGCTGAATGCAAAGGAAATGACTGAGGTTGTCACGAGAGAATTAAAATAGGGTTTTACGTTGCTGCCCGAGTCCCTGCATATTTTCTGGTCTTCTGGACCAGCGCTACATGGTTTTATTTAATTTTTTTCAAACGTTATAAACACAGAATATGCAGGCAGCGAGAGAAAATTCAGCAGGAGGCGGAGCAGATGTCAAGTTCGGCAGAGCTCTGAGGGGGAGGGAGCAGAATGCTTTCCCTGTTAAAATTTTTTCTAAGATACAATGGTTTTGTTCCTCAGGCAGAGGCCACGCCTCCAGCAAGAATCATTTCTCAATGGAGAAGTCCCAGACCCTAGTCCGAAGCGAAGTGAAGGACAAGGGTCTGGTTTTAACCAGACTAGCAGTTAGCAAGATGCAACCGTAAAACTGTTCACATTTGTCACCTCTGACTAATGTTCACAAACTAACACTGAATTACAATACTGTATTCTGATATTTCAGAACAAAATCAGCTCATGAAGACATCAGGAGCACGACATTTTGGTAAATTAAGATTTTGGTGTTTTTGTTATGGAGTTAGCATAAAGCTAACAGTTTTTAGTTAGCAAACTGAAACCCTAATACTGTACAAGTTGTCCTCGACTTACGGCAATTCGGAGTAACGAACGCATCATATTAATAAAAATATGAAATAAAAAAAATTAAAAAAATTTTTTTTTTAATGTGTTTAAATGTTCTTGATTTCATGTGTACAGCACTTTGTTGCAGCTGTGGTTGTTTTAAATGGCTTTATAAATAAAGTATCATTATTATTATTATAATTTTTAAGCCTATTTGCGCAGTTTCCGGAAATGCCGCCGTGTCCGCCATTTTGCGGTTACCTTCGGTTAGCTCCAGCCTCGACAGCCTGATTTGGAGGACTGTGTGTCCGATAAGAGTTTGCCTCAGACGGATAAATGAGCTGGAAACGCTCGGTGAACTCTGTGGACGTCTCAGGCCCTGAGCAGCAGCCGCCGATCGCTAACCCTGGACACCGAACTATGTTTTCGGCAGTGTCCGCCATTTTGAGGTTAGCTTCGGTTAGCTCCGGCCAGCCGGCTTTGGACGGACCGTGTCCGATCAGAGCTGGGAGCTGAACGGCGGTTTTGCGGAGGGACGGATGGACGAAGGAAAACGACGCTGTGGACCGCGTGAAACTGACAGCGAACTGCACCGGAGGCGCAACGAGCTAACATGCTAACGGGCGCAGCTAATGGCGGGGCTAACATCAGCTAACGCAGCCTTTTTAGATGGAAACCGTGGAGAAACGGCTCCCAGTAAGTTATTCACTCTTTTTCCTTTCATGATGGCTCCAAATGTATGGAGTTAACAAGCTAACAGTCCTTCCTGTAAACACTTTGGACCGCGTGAAGCAGCACGAAGCTGCGGAGCTCGGACGTGCAAGAGCTAACATGCTAAAAGACGGAGACAGGCTTGACCAGCTCAAAGTAAGAAATTAATATTTTTTATTTATCCAAATGTATGTGTTTTTTGATAATTATGTAGGGTACTGTGTTAGGATAGGTGAAGTGCTTGGTAACTGTACAGTACCGTACATGTACGTGTATAAGTGGCGGCTCGTGTGGTGTCCGACTTACGGCAAAATCGGGTTACGAACGGCCGCAGGAACGGAACTCGTATGTAAGTCGAGGACTACCTGTAGTAGCCAAATAATTTCTTAGTAAAGTTTATTGTCCATCCATCCATCCATTTTCTTCCGCTTATCCGGGGTCGGGTCGCGGGGGTAGCAGCCTAAGTAGGGAGGCCCAGACTTCCCTCTCCCCAGCCACTTGGAGCAGCTCCTCTGGGGGAATCCCAAGGCGTTCCCAGGCCAGCCGAGAAACATAGTCCCTCCAGCGCGTCCTGGGTCTTCCTCTGGGTCTCCTCCCGGTGGGACATGCCCGGAACACCTCACCAAAAGTTTATTGTACTGTATTTATATAAAAAATGAGCACATAAAGGGATAAAGAACATTTCTGTGTGTTAGCTGAAATCTAATTTGCTGCACAGCAACCCTGAAATTAGCTGCCGACTGTCAAAAACATAAACTAGAACCTGATTACTGTGATACAACCTGCGCATCTGAAGTCAACATTTTGAATAAATGTATAATTTCATTTAGATTGGACTTCTGGTGTAATCACGTCTTGTCGGGGCCAGATTACCGTCCTGATGAGGAGGATGTTTGCAGTCCCAGACGCACCCTCCACAAATCTCTTCCTCGTGTTTTCAGCCCTGAAACATTTCGGTTCTCATCATCCTGCCTCTTGGACGGCGTGGATGTGGGTCACGCTGTTGCCATGGATACGGGCAGGCTCGCCAAAAGCTGCCTTGTTGTGCTTCCTGACTCGGTTCCTGTGGAAGGACGAGCTTCGTCGCCTCAAACCCGTGGAGAAAAACTCCTTCGTGTGTGTGTATGTGTGTGCACTGAACATGGATAACTGCTGTCATCCGTGACCATCAGTGGAACAATAAAAGGCTCTGTTGTGCTCGAGGAGGATTTCCTCGGTCTGGACTCCACTCTTGAGTCACTCAGTGGGAGTTTCTCTTCAAAGTGTTTTTTCCACAGGACAATCGTCTCTCTGTTTACCCCGAGACGAGTGACTCACAATCAAAACTCGTTTTCACAGTGAAACCTCAAAGAAACAGGTTTTCTAGAACTTGATATTTTATCTAAAGGTCAGAGTTGGGTTTTTTTTATATTTAAAGTACAATAAACGTGATTTATATTTCCAAGTTGGGCACTTAATTTGATTAGTCACATTTAAATCAAGGTTTTGGTGTTGCGTTCAAGTGTCAGAGAAAAGTTAACTGACCGGCTTTAACCGCTCCTTTCATGTCGCCCTGCCTCAACACGCCTGTTTTAGTTGTTTTGGCTTTGTTTGGACACCGAGCTCCACCTAACTTTAAAAAGAACAAACAGACAAAACAAAGAAATACGACCGAACGACGACTAAAACTGGGAATTTTGAGTTCAAAGTTGGAATATGTGAAAATAATTTACTCGAACATTAAAATTTGAGGTCCAGCCATCGAGATGTGTTTACGCTAAAGACCGGACCGGAAGCCTGCAGCTGAAGCCACGGAGGACGAGCGTCCCCTGGTGGCTGGATGCAGAACTATTTAAGCCCCGCCCCCTCTGTGTAAATAAATGGGACACTTCCACGACAGAAAACTATTTTTAAGTAACACTGGTTTATTTTTCCCAGGTGTTTTGGAGCTTTATGCTGTAGGTTCAAATATGCATTCTTTGTCAAGTTCGGTTTTAATAATTATTTGTGTTTTAAAAATTGTCGTGTTGCACTTTGATTGACAGGCTGTTTGGGTGGGACCGTCATAACGAGGGTCCATTCATGGTGTGTAAAGACTCCAGCTCCAAAAATACAACATGGCCGCACGCACCCAAAAATGTGGACATTTTTGGTTTCAATTTTGAAAAACAGGACAAGGCTGAGACGCTTCTGCCATTTCTATTAGCTTAGCTGAGCTAAAGGTTCGATAAGAACTTGTTTTTTTTTTCTTGTCTGTTCTCAGTTATGAACCATTCATTCATAACCAAACTAAAGTCAACAGCGACAGGATTACAGCAGGAAAGCATAGAAGAAGAATTTTTTTTTAAATTATGTATTTATTTTGGTTTCTAGGCTTAAATGTAACTGGGAATACAGGACATAGGCCCAAAAAATCTCAGTTTTTTAAATATAACAGTGGTGGAGAAAGTACTCAAACACTGTACGTAAAAGTACAAATAAACATACAAAAATGTACTCTAGTAAAAGTAGAAGTACAATACTAATGTTTTTACTTAAGTAAAAGTAAATAAGTACTTGCTTTTAAAAATACCATACTTAAAGTATTAAAGTAAAAATACGGTACTTGCTGAATGTATTACCTAATGCAATGGTCTACAATATCAAGTGTACCTACTGTACTGAGGAGTCTCCAGGCTCGAACCAGCAGACTGAGAGACAGCTCTGTTCATCAGGCAGTCAGGATGCTAAACACTCTGCCTGCTCTGCCCCCCCTCCCATTTGAACTGCCTTAACACTAAAACTTTCTCACACATTACCACACAACACAAAGATTTTAACACTGGACTCTGTGTCATCAAACGGGTTATTCACTAAACTCTCGGTCATGTGCTCATACAGTTTGCACTACTTCTCATACTTGCACTAATGTTTGTATTACATCACTGCCTATAATCATAATACTGTTTACATTCTCTGTTTACATTTATTAATACTGTTTACTTTTATTACTACTGCTTACATGTAATTACTACTGTTTACATTTACACTACTCTAATATCTACACCACTGCTGATACATATACAGGTGGTCCCCGACTTACGAGCGAGTTCCGTACTTATGAGTTGCTCGTAAACCGAAAATTCGTACATCGGAACGGCCCGCAGTGGCTATCTCGTAAAACCGGAACTTTGCTCGCAAATAGAAAAAAGACGCTAGCGCTGCGGCGCACACCCGTTTATCAACATGAGACTGAACAAGCGTACATGCTGATCCTTAAACATGCACAACACTTTATTTACAAGCAGTTAGCTAGCACATTACACCACACATTCATCTATAAACACATACCTGTACAGTTTTTTCGGTACAACAGTGCTTTTCTCTGCCTTTTGTTTTCACACGACAGACATGTCGTCTCTCGCCCCCCCTCCGCGCGCTCTATGTGCAGTCAAAGTGCAGTGCAACTGTCTAGTCCAGACAGAAAGGACTGTTAGTATCCTAACTTCATACAGAAAAAGTTTTAATAACTTACCGAAAGCCGTCTGCTTGCGCCGCCATCAGCTGCATCTGTTAGCATTAGCTCCCCCGAATCCGCAGCTCCGGGCAGTCCGGTTTATCTGCATCTCCAAAAATGCTGTCGGCTTTGTTATTCCAAGTTAGCTCGTTGTCCCCCGATGTCTTCGGCTTCCAGTCCGACATCGAGGCGAGCTCCAGGGACCTCTGATCGCACAAAGCCGGCTGTCGAAGCAACAGCTCTGGTGGGGTCCGGTTTAGCATGTTAGCTTAGCTCATACCATGAGCTGCTGGTCTCGCGCGGCGCTCCGCGGCTGCTGCTCCAGTCCTGAGACATTCACAGAGTTCAGGGAGTGTTTCCAGTTAATTTATCCGTATGAGGCATGCTCTTATGGGAGAAACAGTCCTCCAAAAGCCGACTGCCGAGTGCCGACCGAGACCGGAAGTAATGAATGTAAAATGGCGGCTCCGCCATTTTACATTCATTAGTTCCAGTTTCAGCAGTACCGGAATACCAGTTCATTCATTAGTTCCAGTCTCGGCAGTGTTCAAAAAAGCACGAAATTATTTAAAAAAATGATAATAATGATACTTTACGTATATATAAAGCCATTTAAAACATTCACAGCTGCAACACATGAAATTAAGAACATTTAAACCCAAAAAAAAAAAAAAAAAATTTTTTTTTTTTTTTAAATTTCATATTTTTATTAATTATGATAATCTCGTAAAGTCGAACGCTCGTAGGTCAGGGCGCTCGTAAGTCGGGGACCACCTGCTCTGAACGGTCTTATTTAGGGATGCCCAATGTGCCTTACTGCATATGCCACTTTTTGCCTCTATAACAACATCAACTACTACCTCATACATATACTGTGTACATTAACTCATACGCTGCTTTGCCACTTTGCAAATGTCAATGCTAGAAACCTTTAGTTTATTTTAGTTATACTTTTTATACTCTTTTTTATACTAGTATGCAAAAACTCAGGACAGTATTATGTTCATTAAATGTTTAATGTTTTAGTTTTAGAGTTGGTGTAAATTTTCATACTCTTATACCACTATGCAAAAAACTCAGGACAGTGTTAGTTTTACTATTTTATGCTTATGTCTATTATTATATGTTTCAGTGTTTCAATGTTTAGATGTTTACTGTTGCACCGAGGGACTGAGAGAAACGCAATTTCGGTCCTGTGTATGTCCTGTACAGTACATATTGCAGATCTGACAATAAAGTTGACTTTGACTGTATGTATATTTTCTGTAATACATTAATAGTGTTGAGTCATTTTAATGAACAATGCTGCAGATAATACATGTTTTTATTGTGTTTACTCTGTGACACAGTTCACACTTGGACTTGGGATTCTGTTTCTCTTATTTCAGGGATGACATGCAGAGTTAAATGTCATTAAGCAAAATAAGAAAAAGGAATGGTTATACTTTTGAAAGTTTTTATGTAACACAAAATAAAACCAATGTGTCATTTTAACAGCAGTAAACACATTTAAGTAAAAGTTGGCTGCCTGAAAAAAGGAACATTAGATCTAACATCAAAGGAATATCTGATCAATTCAACTCGTTTGTCATCAACTCTAGTTAAAATACTGTCTAACCTTGTATGGGTCAGTAGTGAAAAATATTTTAACTTCCTGACACCATTTTCAAAACTTGGACCTGAGTGTCGAGACATTTGGAGACATCTCTTGTCTCCTAACATCCCATGAACTGACATATTTTAATATTGCAGCAATAATTTATAGTTCAAGTTCAGAATAAGTTAGTTTTTCAAAGTTTTTTTGAGTCCAGTCTGGCTCTTTTGGGAGAGAGAATCTGTCCTGCTGTACTGAACAGTCTTTCAACACTCTAATCGTTCAATAAGGCCATGGGTGGTGTGTATCTTCTGGCTGAATCTCTGTAGTGGAATCCATTTTGAGTGTGTTAGTGGTGCTGTGGGTGTGCCCGGTTTAAAGGGATTGTGACATGATGTTGGAAATTTGCACATTTGTCACAACATATATATCTTATATCATTCAGCTCTGTTCGTTTTATCAAAATAAATTATAAATATATTAAAATTTCATTCCAAGTTATGGTAGTTATTTCTCTGGGACACGCCCCTAAAATTCCGCGCACTTCCGCAAAAACGTCATGTGACGTGCCCATGGGAAGCCGCTGCTCAACGCGCATGTAAATAATAATGTCCGATTGCGTTTGAGATCTATCATTTTAAGACAGTAAATCATCCAAAACTCTCATTAATAAACCCTCCATGAATAAAAACACATACAGTACTGATGTTACTTGATCGCGCATACATGATTTAAAAATACATAAATAGCAACGTGTTTGCTCCGGTATCTCGGCTGTTTGTTAGCAGCGAACAAACACAACCTATTGTTGGAACATAAATGTATTAAAGCAATCGAAGGGTTATTATTCATCCAATACAGTTATTAGACACTCGATAAATGGAAAAGTGATTTAGACACGGTTTATGTCATCAAAAGTAGCTAAGTGATGTTAGCTTCATGTGGCTTCTTTGTTCTTGGGCTAAGCTAACTGCGAGGCCCGATTGCGTCTGAGATCTATCATTTTAAGACAGTAAATCATCCAAAACTCTCATTAATAAACCCTCCATGAATAAAAAAACTTACTGATGTTACTTGATCGCGCAGACATAATTTAAAAATACATAACAAGCAACGTGTGTTTGCCCCATGATGTTATGTTGGCTAATTCTTTTTTTAGCATTGCACATGTTGAATCCTCCGTGATAATTGGCTTTATACTCACAGTATATAAAGTAAAACAACATGAACTCACGTTAAATATATAGTTTATAATCTAAAACAGTACACACCTCTGATTATGTTTACACAAAGACTTACTCATCTCCTGGACAGTCTTCCGATGGTAGCTTCCCTGCGTTGTTTTGACGTGGTAGCTGTGGCACTTTCTTCTGTAGATTTTCTTTTAAAAATAGTAGGAATAGCATCCGGTTTTAAAAGTCTTCTGAATCTTACTGGTAATCCTAAAGATTCTTTTATACCAGGTCTTTCCTGAAAACAATCGGCAGTAAAATGGTCGCTGCAGACATACGACTCTTAGTAGGAACCCACCGGTCCTTGTCTGGTCCATTCTTGTCGAAGTTTCTCATCTTTTGGAAATTTGTGAAGGCTCACTTGTTCACTGCTGATATTAGAACACCCAAATGCGCTACAACGTGACGGCATTTTTCAAGTTACACAAATAAAAGAGGCGATCTTTCAGGAAATGAATCTGTATGGAAAGCAGTTAACACACCAAACAAACGGGCAAGGCAGGCTCCGCCTTATGCCCACATGTACGTCACATGAAGTTTTGCATAAATTCTCGGATTTCTAGGGGCGTGTCCCAGAGAAAAAATTACCATAACTTTGAATAAAATTTTAATATATTTATAATTTATTTTGAAAAAACGAACAGAGCTGAATGATATAAGATATATATGTTGTGACAAATATGCAAATTTCCAACATCATGTCACAATACCTTTAATGATGTACTGTACAGTATATACATCATTGGTCCATTTCTTCTTGAAGGCAGGTCTAATGTTACCCGTCCACTTTGCAGTGATTCAATGGACCAACCCTCTGTACATCAGTTACTTTCAAACTAACGACAAACCAAAAAGCTGCAACATGAATGTAACTCGTAACTCAACACATTATAGAAATGTAGTGTAGTAGAAAGTACACTTCATGTAAAATATAGTGGAGTAAAAGTACCCACATTTAATTCTACTTAAGTAAAGTACAGATACATGAAAAATGTACTTAAGTAGAGTAACAAAGTACGTGTACAGTACTTAGTTACATCTTGCCACTGAAATATACATGTATTTAATTTATATACTGTACTTTTTTCCTTATCTGACAACTGTGATGGAACGTGGGCGGATCTTAACCTCATCTGAGCCACACTTTAAAGTGTAACTCACCTCACTGTCAGAAGATAGCCCCGCCCCAGCACAAGATTTGAAAAATGCAAAAAAAATGGGAGTGTCAACAGACACCGCCTAAAGGAGGGGGAGGCGGGTGGGCGAGGAGGTGTGGCCAGGACGAGAGACCGTCATTGTTTTTGAATGTTAAAATTACATTAGTAATAAACAACAAGCAACAACAAAGAATTATTATGTAGATGTATTTATCTATTCTCACCCGATCTATCCGAAACAAAAGGCGTTAAAAAAAAAAAAAATACCACAATGTATGCCGTGACTGGGGATCGAACCCGGGTCCTTTGGGTTCCAAACCAGCTCCTACACCTCTGGACCAACTAGGCATTCATACATCACCGGTCCTTCACGGAATAAGAAAAGGAAGAGTGCAGAGACATCTCTGCAAGGGGAGTGGCTATGGTTGAACCTCTTTTATACTCAGGCTGCGTTCCAGTTGCCTCGCATTCTGGGAACTGGGAAGTGGTAGTGACATAATTTCCCAAGCTACCACTTGAAAACACGTTCCGGTTCTCCCAGTGGAAAATCAAGATGGACGCACGCTTTGTTTTTGTTGCTGTTTCCGAATATAATAAATTACCAACCAGATATGCACTCCTGACACAGAACATGTCAGAGGAGGATGATGACCGACGAAGGTAATTGATTTAATATATATTTTTCTCTAATTCTTTAATGTAAATCGTTGGGAAAAAAGAAAAACTGGCTTTACAGCTAAGAAAACAAAAACAAACGTCTTCACTTCACTGTGTGATTAAATACACGCAACAACAGTTTAGAACTGGTATTTTAGTAAAAGTTTAGGTGTTGACTTAATGAAGACGCGAGTATCCGCCATCTTGAAATCGAAACTGGGAGCAGAAAAAATTCTCCCAGTTTACGAGTGGGAGACCACTCGTAAAGTGGGAACAGTGAAATTCCCACAATACGAGGTAACTGGAACGCAGCATCAGGCAGGAGGCGATGTGACGTCACACATGAGTTTTGACCAATAAGAAAATTAAGGTGTAATTCACTAGTTCAACCCATAGGGTTACCGTAAACACGTTTTTTAGACCAAATATTGCCGATTTAAACAAATACGCACAAATGCATGAAAATTAACACAGACATAGTGCTATGAAACCTTTTAAACACATTCTAGGGAGTTTATCAGCTAAAAAAAGTTAATTTTGAGGAGAGTTTCACTTTAAAATGTCCAGATCCTTTTTGAGGATGTGTTTAGGGTCCGCTCTGCTCCTGTTCGCGCGCACATGCATGAATAAATCAGATTACGTAATGCCCTTCAAAATGCACAGAACAACAAAAACATGGTCACAGAACCGGATCTGGTTTCAGACACATTCATCTCAGAAGATCCTGATCTGTGTTCAAGGCCTGATGGTCCAGATCATCAGACCACATCCAGAGACCTGAGCCCAAAGACCCCAGGACCCACGGCAGGGCCTCCCACCCTGTCCCCTCACCCCTCACCCTCCAGAACCAACAGAAGCAACATGCAACATCCAACACATGCGACCAACCACTCCCATGATGTCATTGTGCATCCATGCCCTCCTCCTCCTGCAGGGCCTTACCGAACTGATCCGGCAGCGATTTGGACCGAACCTCCCGGACCGTGCACAGCAACACACACAGCAGCACACGGGACACGCGCATGGCTGCAGTTACATGTCTGCCCGGCGCGTGTGAGCTCGTCTGTCCATGTGTGTCCTCGGATTGAAGCAAAGCGGAGGAGCTCAGATGCTTCGCCTTGTTTTTATTGTCTGAGGAGACACGAGAGACAGAAGGTGTCCCCCTGCTGGCCTCGCCCGGGACAGCGTCCTGGACGTTAAAGGAGAAATGAAAAGTGTTTTTAAGCTAATAGTAGTCTAATGAAAAGCATAAAATAAGCTTGTTGAGAAATTTTCACAAGTCAAAAATGTCATCCTAACTCAAATTTAAACTTTGCAAAGTGAAAAAATTCTCATCTGGTGTTTTTGACCCCCCTCCCCCTGCCTGCTCTCCGTCCCCTGAATATGACGTAGGCAGTGCAACTGGAGTTCTTGTTTGAATCCTCATACAGTAATATTAGTGTGTGCATAGATATTATGAGTGTGTGTATCTAGTTGTGGACAAAAAGGTTTCAGAGTGTAGCAATTAGGGATGCAGCAAAAAAATCTATTTTTTAAAGAATCAAGATTCTTAGTCCTGGCGATTCAGAATCTATTCTAAAAGCCCCAAAATCAATTTGAAAACTTTTTAAAAATTTTATATTGTATTTTTACCGCTCCTGTGCATTCGGCCGCTGTAGAATTTTGGCCGTGTAGGGCCACCGTTAGCCATGGTTGAAACCAGACCCTGTCCTTCACTTCGCTTCAGACAAGGGTCTGGACTTTCTCCATTTTAAAACGATTCTTGCTGGAGGCGTTGGCCTCTGCTGAGGAACAAAACCATTGGATATTTTGAACAGGGAAAGCATTCTGCTCCCTCCCCTCAGAGCCACCCCCCGTGCTCTGGTGAACTTGACAACTGCTCCGCCTCCTGCAGCTTTTCTCTCGCTGCTGGCTGCCGCGCTGGAAATCCTGTGTTTATATGTTATAAAACGTTTAAATAAAATAAAACCATGGATCGCTGGTCCAGCTCACCAGAAGACCAGAAAATCTGATGGGACTCGGGCAGCAACGTAAAACCCGAGTTTAATTCTCGTGACAACCTCAGCCATTTCCTTGTTCATTTCAGCGGAGGGAGAGAAGGAGGAGGGAGCGAGCGATCACTTGACTTTTGGCCAAAAAAACAAAAGAAAACTCCAGATAAGGGATTAAGAAGGGGAAATTAATACATTTATATCACATATAAAACAGTCCTGCATCGCTTTGAATGAGAACATGCCGCTGCTCGCTGACTGTTATAGGGCTCTGCGCGCTGGGACAGGTGGGGGCATGGGTTAGGGGGCCAAAAACTCCGCCCCTTCTGTTCTCTGATTGGTCCGAACAAAATTCTACCGGAGAAATCCTTGTGGATGGGAGAAGTCCCAGACTGTGCAGTGAAGGGAAATGAGAATTGAGCGGAGCTGTGCAGGAAGGCGAGGGCCAGGCTAGGCCACCGTAGTTAGTTAGCCAGGCGCAGGCAGCTCCCAATGGAGCCTGCTAGCAAGGAGGGAGACAGCATGTTTCAACTTGCTCCTTCATCTTTAAAAATCATTTTAGATCCTACTATGTTCTGGGGAAGACAGAGCTTAACAAGACATTGGTAACTGTTTCAGGACATTTTCAACACCCCCACTTCCACGTTAGCATACGGCGCTAGCATGCTAACGTTAGCATGCGGCGGCTAACGCACGGCTATTCGTATTTCCAGGATAGAAATGCCCATTAATGCACTAAATCACCAAACTGTTTTTGACAAACTAAAGTGATATCCTTCAGATTCAAAAAAGTCTTCTGCTTCCATTTTAAATGACAGACAGGAGGACAGTAATGATGGGTTTATAGCTTCAGTGTTATTGTAAGATAGCAAAGGAGGTCTTAATTGCGTCATAAAAGTGCGTCCAGAAAATTACTACAGAAATCACTGCACTTCGGCATGTAGCAGGAAAAATGTAAAAAACTATTTCTTTAAGCTACTGACTTGAAAAAAGCATACTAAGTATGTTTATGTGTGTTGTTTACTATATGAAATTCTTTTTATATCGATTTTTTCAGATTTGATTACATTTCTCCTTTAAAGGACCAGATTCCCCTTCAGGAACTGCTCAATAACAAGTCAGTGTGTGCTGGTCCCAAGCCCGGGTAAATGGTGAGGGTTGTGTCAGGAATGGCATTCAGTGTAAAACACTTTTGCCAAAACCATAATGTGAGTTCATCAAAGTGAAACCATACCGGACCGGTCTAGACCCGGGTTAACAACGACCGCCACCGGTGCTGTTGACAAACAGGGTGCCGGCGGAAATTGTACTACTGTTAGTCAAAGACCACGAGGAGGGAAACGTGTCAGGAGACAGAGGGAGAGGAGGAAAGTGAAGAATGTAGGACTGAGGGTTGCAACTCTAAATGTGGGGACAATGACAGGCAAAGGTAGAGAGCTGGCTGACATGATGCAGAGAAGGAAGGTAGATGTTTTATGTGTCCAAGAGACCAAGTGGAAGGGCAGCAAGGCTCGCAGTATTGGAGCAGGGTTCAAACTGTTTTACCATGGTGTGGATAGAAAGAGGAATGGAGTAGGGGTGGTCCTGAAGGAGGAGTTGGCAAAGAATGTACACAGGAAAATTAGGAGAGTAATTTTTTCATAGTAAACATTATTTTCATCTAAAAGAGTAATGTTTACACATTATAGAGATAATTCATTTCAATTGGTCAATAGAGTTGGTGCAAAAAAACAGAGCAAATCATATCGGAGTGAAACAAGAACACGCCCACTGAATTTCCTTAAGTTTCGTTTCTTCCACCACCTTAAGTTTCGTTTCTTCCACCAACTTGTTTTACCGCAGTGGAAACGAAGGCGACGGTTAGCTGTGAGCCAGGTAAGTCCCCTAATGGGTTGTAGATATATTTTACGTGGGGTTTTATGATTTTTAAAAATTATTTAGACTAATTATCTCTAGTGGAAAGATGACGTGCTGCTGTGTGGTTGTGGAGGAAGGAGGGCTGCAACGAGGAATTATGATGGTTGGCTAACTAGTGAACATGTGTGCTTCAGCTAACTTAGTTTAGCCACTTACAACAAAGCAGAAATAAATGCTGCGTCCATTTTTTTTATTTTCACAAGTCAAGGCTGTCGTTAAACTGAGGAACGGAGTTTAAAAGAGTAGCTAGCTGTACAGTCGAAGTATGTGGAGCCATTGTTCTGCTATAAAATGGCGCGGGAGGCCTACTATGCTAGAAACTTTTCTTGTAGAGCAGCGCATAAGTGTTGTACAATGCTACGTCCATTTTTTTATTTTCACAGTCAAGGCTGTCGCTATTTTTAAACTGAGGAACAGAGTTTAAAAGAGGAGTCGAAGCATGTGGAGCCATTGTTCTGCCTAGAAAATGGCGCGGAGGCCTACTATGCTAGTAATTATCTTTATTGTAGAACAGCGCTAAAAACAGGATTAAACTTGTGCTTGGGTGATACAGCAGAGAGTGAGCGACCGAAAAAAGACACTAAGAAAAGCGGTCAGCTAGCAGGAAGCAAGCGAGCAGCTAGCGGGGTGTTCAAAATTCTCCTAGTATTTATGCATTGTTTTGTTCAGGCATCTTGTTGGACAGCTAATTCGTATTTTTATGTCAGGCATCTTGTTAGACAGCTAAGGGGTCCTTGGGGATAGGGTCTGCGTTTGTGATGTGGCATGCCCTGAGAGCATGAATAAATTAAGAACAACAACGCCATGGGAATTTCACCCAGAGAATAACACCTTATTGCTTTTAAGGCCATGCAGGTTCGCTTTGCACTGATTAAAACATCCGGGAGCACTCTTTTATATATATCATAATAATTTATTTACAGTTACCTTAAAACATCTTAAACCATTCTTTATTTATTTACATCATGTTCAACATTCTTTTTGTAATTAAAAACCCATGATGGTTTCAACTGTTTATCTTAATATTTTATTCACTTTGATAAGTGGGCAGCACGGTGGCACAACTGGTAGAGCTGCTGCCTCTCAGCGAGAAGGTTGCCGGTTCAAATCCCGGTCCGGGGGCCTTTCTGGGTGGAGTTTGCATGTTCTCCCCGTGCATGCGTGGGTTTCCTCCGGGTACTCCGGTTTCCTCCCACAGACCAAAAACATGCACGTTAGGCTGATTGGTGACTCTAAATTGACCCTAGGTGTGAGTGTGAGAGTGGATGGTTGTTTGGTGTGAGTGAGACAGGTCCCTCTTGTAAATGAGTCCCCATGACTCAACGAGGCTAGCCTGTATAAATAAAGGTTGAATGAATGAATGAAGTATGTTTATATGATTATTGAAAAATACATTACAGTATTTTTATGTAATGAAAGATGCAAGCTGTGCGTGTGAACTAAAATCTGCAAATCACAGCTACTAGCATTTATGGTTGTTTTTGCTATCATACCTTTAAAACATTTATCATTCACCTACTTTTAGGAGCATTATTACAGTGCAGAAGATGCGAGTAGGTATCTGGCTTGGAGACTGCGTTTGTCCAGAGGGAAGCTTCTAATGAACAAAAGAAGGTCCCCAGGCTGTCACAAACCCAAACAGGTACGTGTATTTATACTTGTACACATTTCATCCTGCAACCAAACTGCACAATAATTTCCCAAGCCTTATTTATTAAATTCTATGCTGGAGTGTCACATTCATATACATTTTTTTTAGGGGGACCAACAACTGATAGAGACCGTTTGAGAGAAGAAGACTGCCTTATGACAGATAGCTTGTGTTCTGAGTCCATTGCGCTGATTAAGCACACAGCTGATGAAGGAACTGTTAGGAGGAAGATGAAACAGACTTTCAACTATTGCCAGAAGAAGATTCATGACCCAGTGAAGTCTAGTATATTTTTGGACTTAGCAAGATTCCAGGAGGTTTACCGGTATGTTTATCTTTGGTTCAACTTACCCTACTGGTAATGTTTCAGTTAAGGTGGATGTGAGAAAGTTTAACAAAATGATTTTTAAAACCTTTACTTCATCTATTGTCCAGGTTGAGCAAGATTTTACATTGATGATTGGGGAAGCCATCTCTGCAAAGTTCCTAGAGAAATGGCCCACTGTCTACAAGCAGAAAGTCCTCAAAGCTGTGGTCTCACACAGTCTGATGACCTTGAGAACCTTCTTCACAATGCTGAAGGCTCAACAGAAGTGGAAAATGGTAAGTTGCAATGGATTATAAAAAAAAGTTTTTAATGTAACATAATTTTATATAAATTGGTTCAATATAAGTGCACCTCCTCCTGCTGTCACTGTTTGGTAAGCTTACTCTGGAAGTGTTAAAGCTGCAGTCCGCAGTTTTGTAGTGCAGTCTAACTTTTCTAACAATATATTTTTAACATATTTCTTCACTCTGTCACTATCTCCTGACAGACTGATGTTAGACAAAGTAATCTCTGAAAAAACCCAAAGTCCCCTTGCTTCTCTAAAAGCATTTATAAAAACACACAGTGGTCCGTCCTTAACCAGCCAATAAAAACAGAGCTTCTCACTACTCACGCTCCTAACCCACGATTATTAGATTATTTCCCTCCTTGTATTCCCAGGTGTTTGTAATCACATCATGTCTTGTCTGTGTGTATATAGTCTGTCTGAGAGTCTGGTCCTTTGTCGTGTTGTCGTTAGGTATGGTCTTGTCCTGTCCTGATCTTGTCTTGGTCCTATCCTGATTATCTCCCGTTGTAAGTTTATGCTGCCACGTCATCTCTTTAATTTATTATTATTAAAAATATTTATTTTTGTACCTGCCGAGTCTGAGTTCCCTACCTGCAATTACAGGTAGTCCCCGATTTACGAGCGAGATCCGTTACAACGAGGCGCTCGTAAACCGGAAATCTCGTAATTTGGAACGGTTGCCATGTCTCTCGTAAGTCCGAAATTTCGCTCGTAAATTGGAACGGTTTCGCTAGCGCGACTAAAAACACTCTATTTTCATCCAAAAACTGCTTATGAGTGCATAAAAATGATCGGAAACGTGTGTCCATATGCTTAGCTAACTAACTGTGGTGAAAAAACACATGAAAACTCAGTATTTTTTGCGTTTTTTCCAAAAATTCGCCAGCTCGTAAGTCTGGAACCTCGTAGATCAGAGCGCTCGTAATTCGGGGACTACCTGTATTGGGTTCGTTTCTGTCCTGTCTGAAAATCCTGACAATATTACTTTTTCTTCCAGGACGGGACAGTGACGTCATCTATTTTGATCCTTGTGCACCTCCTGCCACCGTCACCTCATGGCTGCAAGAGAACAGGAAAACTCTCTGCCAGACAAGCCAGTGAACATCTTGTGAAGTTTGTAAAGGTAAGGTTACAGTAAAGGGAACATTTATGTTGATCAAAACAACCGTATTTTCCGGCCTATAAGTCGAGTTTTTTTTAAAACAAATTTTCATGTCCTACGACTTATACGGCGAAGCGACATATTTAGGGATTTTTTTCCCATATTTTTTAGACCAATTTTTGGCAGAGATATGACCGTTTCTATTCATTCTGATAAACAGTGGAGCAGTACCACTTTCGGCCGCTAGGGTCCACTGACCGTTCCCAGCTCATGTGTCCGACAGCAGCCTCATCTGGTCGGACTCACTCTGTAGCAGCAAGGCCTCCTGCTCTCTGGAGGTCTGAACTACTGTTACCTCAGTGTTTATTAGCAAAATAGCTCAAGACCCACTAGACAGATTTTGATGAAACTTACAGAACGTGATCACTAGATGGACATTTACAATTGATTAGCTTTTGGAGATGTTTGCTATCTATTTATAATTTAATTTTTGCAGCGCGTGCGACCGTTTGGAAAACCGTCAAAGCGAAACAATTGAAATCTAGCTGATTTGAACATTACGTAAATTTATTATGGAAAGGTTAAGCTCAAACACTTTTACTATAATGTCAGCAAACAAATATATATTTTTATGTGTTTATCTTGTTAAATTTTAAAGAAATGAAGAGTATCCGCTTGTTGCGCATGCACGCTTCGCAGCACCGACGTAGCGAAACTTTTTTTTTTATTATTCAGCTGATTTGACCATTACGTACATTTATTAAGGAAAAGTTCAGCTCAGACACATCTTTGCTATAATTTTCAGCAAACAAATAATTGTTTTTAAGTGTTGATCTTGTTAAAATCGTACCATGTGCGCTCCTGTGGCCATTTGTGGTGACGCATAACATACGGGACGCGTCAGCGGTGACGCATAATAGATGCAACGTATATGGAGGTGCGACACGTTTATGGATTTTTCCACTTTATTGAATATAATTGGACTAATGCGACATGGGGCTGAAAGTACGGTATTGTCCAATAAAGTGGAAAAATCCATAAACGTGTCGCACCTTCGTATACATTGCATCTATTATGCGTCACTGCTGACGCGTCGCGTATGTCATGCGTCACCGCAAATGGCCACAGGAGCGTGCACGGTAGGACTTTAACAAGATTAACACTTAAAAACAATAATTTCGTTTGCTGAAAATTATAGCAAAGATGTGTCTGAGCTGAACTTTTCCTTAATAAATGCACGTAATGTTCTTTAGTACTGTAATAGTAATGTACTTTAGTTTGTAGCAGGTCGCTTTTGTAAATGAGCCCTCGAGGCTCAATAAGATTTAGCTGACTAAATAAAAGTTGATTGAATGTTCAAATCAGCTGAATTAAAAAAAATAGTTTCGCTACGTCGGTGCTGCGAAGCGTGCATGTGAAACGTGCATGCACAGCGAGCGGATACGCTTCATTTCTTTAAAATTTAACAAGATAAACCTAAAAAATACATTTGTTTGCTGACATTATAGTAAGTGTTTCTGAGCTTAACCGTTCCTTAATAAATTCACGTAATGGTCAAATCTTCTGGATTTAAATTGTTTAGCTTTGACGGTTTTCCAAACGGTCGCGCACGCTGCGAAAATTAATTATAAATAAATCAGATTTTTGCTCAAACATCTCCAAAAGCTAATCAGTTATAAATGTCCATCCAGTGATTACTTTCTGTAAGTTTCATCAAAATCTGTCCTGTGGTTCATGAGCTATTTTGCTAACAGTCAAACACTGAGGTAACGAGTGTGTTGCCTTAAACAGAGTTCAGAGAGCAGGAGGCCTGGTTGCAACAGAGTGAGTCCGACCAGATGAGTCTTCTTTCGGACATATGAGCTGGGAACGGTCGGTGGACCCTAGCGGCCGAAAGTACTGCGCCCTAGTGGCCGAAAAGGGTACTGCTCCATTTTTTTTACCGTCAGAATGAATGGAAACGGTCATATCTGAGCCAAAAATTGATCTAAAAATATGGTAATAAATCCATAAATATGTTGCTTCGTCCCATATGTCGCTAGCCTGGTTAAAACCAGACCCTTGTCCTTTGCTTCGGACTAGGGTCTGGACTTTCTCCATAGAGAAACGATTCTTGCTGGAGGCGTGGCCTCTGCCTGAGGAACAAAACCATTGGATCTTAGGAAAATTTTGAACAGGGAAAGCTATTCTGCTCCCTCCGCCTCCTGCTGCTATTTCTCTCGCTGCCTGCATATTCTGTGTTTATATGTTATAAAACGTTTGAAAAAAATTAAATAAAACCATGTAGCACTGGTCCAGCACACCAGAAGACCAGAAAATATGCAGGGATTCGGACAGCAACGTAAAACCTGAGTTTAATTCTCTCGTGACAACCTCAGTCATTTTCTTATTCTTTGCACTCAGCGGAGAGAGAGGAGGAGGAGGAGGGAGCGAACACTTGACTTTTGGCAAAAAAACAAAATAAAACTAGATAAGGGATTAAGAACGGGAAATTAATACATTTGTGTCACATATAAAACAGTCCTGCATCGCTTTGAATGAGAACATGCGGCTGCTCGCTGGCTGCGCGCTGGGACAGGTGGGAGCATTTCCTTATCAGCGGAGGGAGAGGAGGAGGGAGCGAACACTTGACTTTTGGCCAAAAAAACAAAAGAAAACTCCAGATAAGGGATTAAGAAGGGGAGATTAATACATTTGTGTCATTTATAAAACAGTCCTACATCGCTTTGCATCGCTTTGAATGAGAACATGCGGCTGCTCGCTGGCTGTGTGCTGGGACAGGTGGGGGCGTGGGTTAGGGGCCAAAACTCAGTCCCTTCTGTTCTCTGATTGGTCCGGTCAAAAATCTACCGGAGAAATCGTTGTCTATGGGAGAAGTCCCAGACTGAGCAGTGAAGGGAAATGAGAATTGAGCGGAGCTGCGTAGGAATGGCGAGGGCCAGGCTAATATGTCGTAGGACATGAAAATTGTTTTTTTTTTAAACTGCGATATATAGGGCGGAGCGACTTAAAGGGCGGAAAGTATGTTATCTATTCTTCACTTTTTTTATTTAATTATTTGTTTGTATTTCTTGTGAAGTTGGTTTTAAATTTAATTTCAAGTGACATTAAAGAGGTCCTCAAAATTAATTTGCCTTATCTATAAGAACCCCGTCTCCTTAGAAACCCAAGACCAATCATGTTTTAATTCTTATCTGTTTTTGCCACAGACGGGAACCAGCATCCAGGGGAACCTTGATGGCATTGCAGAAATCAGTTAACCATACCTGCTTGTAGTAAGGACTCAGAGGAGCGTGATTCACAAGTACTTCAGACGGGAACCAGCATCCAGGGGCACCTTGATGGCATCGCAGAAAGCTGTCAACCATACCTGCTTGCAGGAAGGACTCAGAGGAGCGTGATTCACAAGTACTGTACTTCCTTGTGATTGACAAACATGCCATACCTTGGAAATCACTTGCCTGTGTTGATGAACTTTTTAAAGCTCACTTTGTGTTCGGCACTTCATATGACCATGATCTGGTCAATGTGTGCAGCTTTCTGCAGACCGCCATTTACGAGATAGATGTTAGACAACCAAAGTGAATCCTAGGGTTACAGAGTTGAGGGTTCGGATGCTGCGTTTAATAGTGGTTTTGCTACGATTGTTTCAATATTAAGTTGAGTTGGAATGTTCTGTTTCATTTGTAAGAAGTACCAGACAAATGCTAATTCTCTGACCAAGCACTTAAAGTGATCCATGGACTTTGCTCTGGTAAGACACTTCGTCTTAAATGTGGTCAGGCAGGTTGTGCTCAAGTTTATGGCACATTTTCTGGGTTCAGAAAGCATCTCAATAAAGCGCATGAGAAGGCTGTGAGATAGCAGAGACTATTCAGTTACTAATCAACACCAAAGTATTATGGTAAATGTTAACTGGGCCAAACACCATGGAAATATGTATTGTGCAGATTTAGTTGTTTGTAAAGAAGTTTATTGGGAAATGCCAGTTTTCCATAAGATCTACAATGTTGTGAAAGATGAGAGGTTACTGTTTGTTACATTTGCACTGCAAACGGTGTGTCTAAGCATTTCAGTGCTTTTCAAGATTTGGGTAAAGGAGAAGGACCTCGTGTTATTTACGTAGAAGAGCTTTTGATTTACGGTACATGTGTCATACAGTCATGAATATGCAAATGTTTACAGTATATTGTTCCATTCCTGTGAACAATAAAAATGGCTGAAATACTGATTTCTGGTCTATTCATTGCACTCTTACAAACTTAACAGTGTAGAATAGCTGTAAAACAATTGCATAGTGAGTGAAATAAAGTTAAATTTGGTTCTATTTTACAATTTAATTTAATGTTTAACTGCACAATATGGAATAAAATTCAATTAAATTGGGAGTAAAATTTTATACTATTAAGAGCACAGTTTGACACTATATGGAATAAAATTTATTTCTATTTTGTGTAAAATTCCTTTTCAGTCAGAGTAAAAGTTATCTCTACTTAGAATAAAATGTAATTCTATGTAGAATAAATTATATTCCACTTGGAGTAAAAATACGGTAGAGTATTTTTTTCTTTTAATCAAATTTGAGTAAAAATACGGTAAAGTAATTTTACTTTTAATCAACTTGGAGTAAAAATACAGTAGAGTAATTTATATTTTAATCAACTTGGAGTAAAGTCTCTTGGCATTGATTAAAATTTTTGCACTAAATAGAGTAGATTTTAATCTGTAATTTCAACTCTTCCATGAGAGTAAATTTTACTCTATTTAGACTGGGACCAAATGTTGTATTTTTTAGAGTAAAATTTTATTCAAATTGAGTAAATTTTACTCTGGAAATTTTCCTGTGTAGTAGAGGTGAAAAGAGTGTCAGATAGGGTGATGTGTCTGAAGGAAGAAGTATAAGGTCTGATGCTAAACATAGTCAGTGGTTCAAAAAAGGCGTTCAATACAGAACAACTGGACTTTATTTGTAACAAACAAGACGTTTCGCTTCTCATCCGAGGAGATTTATCAATTGAGTTAGGAGACAGTGAGGGGGAGCAGTTATAACAGGACAAGCCATTGGCACGCACTAACATATGTAAATTGGAAACTAGCATGTAAAAAGAGAGAAACCATCGTTAAACAGAGGAGGAGGTCATCGATTAAAAAATGGAATGTCAATTGATTTATTTTTAATGCTAAATATCATGTAGTATGTTTTATCCAAATTTAATGATCATTTATTGAGTCTAAACCAGTTTTGGATCTTTACAAACTCCTTCATTAATAAATCTGTTAATTGTTCAATAGTATTTCCAGAACAAAAAAAAGTTGTGTCGTCTGCGAACAAAACGCATTTGATGACCTCAGACATTTTAACCAGATCGTTAATATATAAAAGGAAAAGTTTCGGACCGAGTATTGATCCCTGTGGAACACCACATGTAACAGTACAGTGATTTGATTTCACGTCATCCAACTGTACATATTGTTTCCTATTTTTTAAGTAGCTATAAAGCCATTGTAAGGCTAATCCTCTTATTCCGTATTTTTGTAATTTATTAAGGAGAATACTATGATTAACGGTAACAAAGGCTTTTTTAAATCAACAAAAACACTTACACAATATTTTTTTTGTCAACAGCAGTAATTACTTGTTCAACAAAATCCATAAGTGCCATTGATGTTGAATGACCAGATCTAAAACCATACTGAGTATCGGTTAGAAGAATGTTGTGTTTTTCAATGAATTTGTCTAATCGAATGTTTAATAGTTTCTCCAAGATTTTTGAGAACTGTGCCAATAGGGATATCGGTCTATAATTATTAAATACACCTTTGTCACCGGTTTTGAAAATTGGAACCACTTTAGCCACCTTCATTTTATCTCGAAATACACCAGTTATAAATGATAAATTACAAATGTAAGTGAACGGCTCAATCACATGACACATTATACTTTTCACAAACGACATGTCCATATCCATACAATCTTTCGATTTTTTTTCTGTAAAGTTTTTTAACTACTTTCAGTGTTTCATCTTTATCAGTTCCATTCAAAAACATACTGTCTAAACAGCCATCGATTAAATAATAATAATAATAATAAATTCAATTTATACCGCACTTTTCATTAATAAAAATCTCAAAGTGCTACAACAATAAACAAGTGATAAAATCAAGTAAAATAAATAATGATATCAACCAAGATCAAAGATAAAATCATGTGGAGGCAGAATAGGCTTGCTTAAAAAGAAAAGTCTTTAAGCTGTTTTTAAAGTCAACCAGTGACTGTGGAGCTCTCAGGTAGTCAGGGAGGGAGTTCCATAGGCGGGGGGCAGCCACACAGAATGCCCGGTCTCATAGTTTACATTGCTATTTACTACTGGAATTGTGGCTGCAAGGTTAGTTCCGACGTTCACAAAATACTGATTAAAGCCGTTAACAATTTATTTTTTATTATTTGTTTCCGTATTATTTATTGTAAAGTTCTGTGAAATACCCGAGTTTACTTTGTGTTTATTTAACACACCATTCACAACTTTCCACGTCTCCCTCATATCCCCATTACATTTATTCAACAGTTCACTGTAATATTCTTTCTTGTGTTTTCTTATAATCCCAACCATTTATTTTTGTATTTTTTGTACTTTTCTTCAGCTTCCTTTGTTCTACATTTTAAGAAGCATGAGTACAAATAGTTTTTTTACATGCATTTCTCAATCCTTTTGTTATCCAGTGTTGCTCTACATGATTCTTTTTAGTGTAAGTTGTTAGTACACAGTTTTTTCATATAATGTATCCAAAATATTCATAAACATGTCATATGCATTGCTTACATCTTCAACATATACACTTTCCCAGTTTTGTTTAGTTAGATCATCCTTTAATTTATCTGATGCTTTCTTTGACGTATTTATTATTGTTGTTTTCTTTTTTGCAAATGTTTCTGTAACAGTTTGAAACTTCTTATAAATTGTAAAGACTGGTAGATGATCACTAAGATCGCTCGTTAGAATACCAGCAAACACATCCCCATTTGTCGTATTTGTAAAAATATTGTCTATTATTGTTGCGCTATGAGTTGTGATTCTAGTAGGCTTCGTTATCAATGGATAAAGATTAAGGGTTTGCATTGGTTCAATAAATGTACTAATACTGTTGGAGTCTGTTTTTTTCCCTAAATCTATATTAAAGTCACCACATAAAAAAAATTGTTTTATTACAACTCTTATTTAATAGTTCTACAACCTTATCTGAGAATAAATCAATGTATAAACCAGGAGTTCGGTACACACAACTTACTACGATATTTCTTTCATTATTATTTAATACTTCAATTGTTATCATCTCAATTATATTTTTCTCAATTATTGACATTTCCTTGCTTATTTTTAAGTTGATTGTTTTGTGTACAAAGAGCGCTACACCACCTCCTCTTTTGTTAATTCTGTTCATCGTGTAAAGTTTGCATCAATTGATGTGGATATTATCTATCTTATCATTGTTTAACCATGTTTCTGTCAAAGCTATTATTGAGAATGTTCTGTACGATTGCAATAAATAATCAGTTATTTTGGAAAAATTAGCATTAATGCTCCTAATATTGAAATGAATTAATGATGAACCAGATTTTGTTTGAGTGATGACATTAAATTGTAGTTCATTGTAATAGTCACACTCTTCGATAACAGGAAAGAATCCTGGATCAATTAAATCATCAAAGTTATATATTTTTGGTTTGGACATGTCCAGAGGAGAGACAGTAGTTTGGACATGTCCAGAGGAGAGACAGTAGTTTGGACATGTCCAGAGGAGGGACAGTGGTTTGGACATGTCCAGAAGAGGGACAGTGGTTTGGACATGTCCAGAAGAGGGACAGTGGTTTGGACATGTCCAGAGGAGGGACAGTGGTTTGGACATGTCCAGAGGAGGGACAGTGGTTTGGACATGTCCAGAGGAGGGACAGTGGTTTGGACATGTCCAGAGGAGGGACAGTGGTTTGGACATGTCCAGAGGAGGGACAGTGGTTTGGACATGTCCAGAGGAGGGACAGTGGTTTGGACATGTCCAGAGGAGGGACAGTGGTTTGGACATGTCCAGAGGAGGGACAGTGGTTTGGACATGTCCAGAGGAGGGACAGTGGTTTGGACATGTCCAGAGGAGGGACAGTGGTTTGGACATGTCCAGAGGAGGGACAGTGGTTTGGACATGTCCAGAGGAGGGACAGTGGTTTGGACATGTCCAGAGGAGGGACAGTGGTTTGGACATGTCCAGAGGAGGGACAGTGGTTTGGACATGTCCAGAGGAGGGACAGTGGTTTGGACATGTCCAGAGGAGGGACAGTGGTTTGGACATGTCCAGAGGAGGGACAGTGGTTTGGACATGTCCAGAGGAGGGACAGTGGTTTGGACATGTCCAGAGGAGGGACAGTGGTTTGGACATGTCCAGAGGAGGGACAGTGGTTTGGACATGTCCAGAGGAGGGACAGTGGTTTGGACATGTCCAGAGGAGGGACAGTGGTTTGGACATGTCCAGAGGAGGGACAGTGGTTTGGACATGTCCAGAGGAGGGACAGTGGTTTGGACATGTCCAGAGGAGGGACAGTGGTTTGGACATGTCCAGAGGAGGGACAGTGGTTTGGACATGTCCAGAGGAGGGACAGTGGTTTGGACATGTCCAGAGGAGGGACAGTGGTTTGGACATGTCCAGAGGAGGGACAGTGGTTTGGACATGTCCAGAGGAGGGACAGTGGTTTGGACATGTCCAGAGGAGGGACAGTGGTTTGGACATGTCCAGAGGAGGGACAGTGGTTTGGACATGTCCAGAGGAGGGACAGTGGTTTGGACATGTCCAGAGGAGGGACAGTGGTTTGGACATGTCCAGAGGAGGGACAGTGGTTTGGACATGTCCAGAGGAGGGACAGTGGTTTGGACATGTCCAGAGGAGGGACAGTGGTTTGGACATGTCCAGAGGAGGGACAGTGGTTTGGACATGTCCAGAAGAGGGACAGTGGTTTGGACATGTCCAGAAGAGGGACAGTGGTTTGGACATGTCCAGAGGAGGGACAGTGGTTTGGACATGTCCAGAGGAGGGACAGTGGTTTGGACATGTCCAGAGGAGGGACAGTGGTTTGGACATGTCCAGAGGAGGGACAGTGGTTTGGACATGTCCAGAGGAGGGACAGTGGTTTGGACATGTCCAGAAGAAGGACAGTGGTTTGGACATGTCCAGAAGAAGGACAGTGGTTTGGACATATCCAGAAGAAGGACAGTGGTTTGGACATGTCCAGAAGAAGGACAGTGGTTTGGACATGTCCAGAAGAAGGACAGTGGTTTGGACATGTCCAGAAGAAGGACAGTGGTTTGGACATATCCAGAAGAAGGACAGTGGTTTGGACATATCCAGAAGAAGGACAGTGGTTTGGACATGTCCAGAAGAAGGACAGTGGTTTGGACATGTCCAGAAGAAGGACAGTGGTTTGGACATGTCCAGAAGAGGGACAGTGGTTTGGACATGTCCAGAAGAAGGACAGTGGTTTGGACATATCCAGAAGAAGGACAGTGGTTTGGACATGTCCAGAAGAAGGACAGTGGTTTGGACATGTCCAGAAGAAGGACAGTGGTTTGGACATGTCCAGAAGAAGGACAGTGGTTTGGACATGTCCAGAAGAAGGACAGTGGTTTGGACATGTCCAGAGAAGGACAGTGGTTTGGACATGTCCAGAGGAGGGACAGTGGTTTGGACATGTCCAGAGGAGGGACAGTGGTTTGGACATGTCCAGAGGAGGGACAGTGGTTTGGACATGTCCAGAGGAGGGACAGTGGTTTGGACATGTCCAGAAGAAGGACAGTGGTTTGGACATGTCCAGAAGAAGGACAGTGGTTTGGACATATCCAGAAGAAGGACAGTGGTTTGGACATATCCAGAAGAAGGACAGTGGTTTGGACATGTCCAGAGGGACAGTGGTTTGGACATGTCCAGAAGAAGGACAGTGGTTTGGACATATCCAGAAGAAGGACAGTGGTTTGGACATATCCAGAGAAGACAGTGGTTTGGACATGTCCAGAAGAAGGACAGTGGTTTGGACATGTCCAGAAGAAGGACAGTGGTTTGGACATGTCCAGAAGAAGGACAGTGGTTTGGACATGTCCAGAAGAAGGACAGTGGTTTGGACATGTCCAGAAGAAGGACAGTGGTTTGGACATGTCCAGAAGAAGGACAGTGGTTTGGACATATCCAGAAGAAGGACAGTGGTTTGGACATATCCAGAGAAGGACAGTGGTTTGGACATATCCAGAAGAAGGACAGTGGTTTGGACATATCCAGAAGAAGGACAGTGGTTTGGACATGTCCAGAAGAAGGACAGTGGTTTGGACATGTCCAGAAGAGGGACAGTGGTTTGGACATGTCCAGAAGAAGGACAGTAGTTTGGACATGTCCAGAAGAAGGACAGTGGTTTGGACATATCCAGAAGAAGGACAGTGGTTTGGACATATCCAGAAGAAGGACAGTGGTTTGGACATGTCCAGAAGAAGGACAGTGGTTTGGACATATCCAGAAGAAGGACAGTGGTTTGGACATGTCCAGAAGAAGGACAGTGGTTTGGACATATCCAGAAGAAGGACAGTGGTTTGGACATATCCAGAAGAAGGACAGTGGTTTGGACATGTCCAGAAGAAGGACAGTGGTTTGGACATATCCAGAAGAAGGACAGTGGTTTGGACATGTCCAGAAGAAGGACAGTGGTTTGGACATGTCCAGAAGAAGGACAGTGGTTTGGACATGTCCAGAAGAGGGACAGTGGTTTGGACATGTCCAGAAGAAGGACAGTAGTTTGGACATGTCCAGAAGAAGGACAGTGGTTTGGACATATCCAGAAGAAGGACAGTGGTTTGGACATATCCAGAAGAAGGACAGTGGTTTGGACATGTCCAGAAGAAGGACAGTGGTTTGGACATATCCAGAAGAAGGACAGTGGTTTGGACATGTCCAGAAGAAGGACAGTGGTTTGGACATGTCCAGAAGAAGGACAGTGGTTTGGACATGTCCAGAGGAGGGACAGTAGTTTGGACATGTCCAGAGGAGGGACAGTGGTTTGGACATGTCCAGAAGAAGGACAGTGGTTTGGACATGTCCAGAAGAAGGACAGTGGTTTGGACATGTCCAGAAGAAGGACAGTGGTTTGGACATGTCCAGAGGAGGGACAGTGGTTTGGACATGTCCAGAAGAAGGACAGTGGTTTGGACATGTCCAGAAGAAGGACAGTGGTTTGGACATGTCCAGAAGAAGGACAGTGGTTTGGACATGTCCAGAGGAGGGACAGTGGTTTGGACATGTCCAGAGGAGGGACAGTGGTTTGGACATGTCCAGAGGAGGGACAGTGGTTTGGACATGTCCAGAGAAGGACAGTGGTTTGGACATGTCCAGAAGAAGGACAGTGGTTTGGACATATCCAGAAGAAGGACAGTGGTTTGGACATATCCAGAAGAAGGACAGTGGTTTGGACATGTCCAGAAGAAGGACAGTGGTTTGGACATGTCCAGAAGAAGGACAGTGGTTTGGACATATCCAGAAGAAGGACAGTGGTTTGGACATATCCAGAAGAAGGACAGTGGTTTGGACATGTCCAGAAGAAGGACAGTGGTTTGGACATGTCCAGAAGAAGGACAGTGGTTTGGACATGTCCAGAAGAAGGACAGTGGTTTGGACATGTCCAGAAGAAGGACAGTGGTTTGGACATATCCAGAAGAAGGACAGTGGTTTGGACATGTCCAGAAGAAGGACAGTGGTTTGGACATATCCAGAAGAAGGACAGTGGTTTGGACATGTCCAGAAGAAGGACAGTGGTTTGGACATATCCAGAAGAAGGACAGTGGTTTGGACATATCCAGAAGAAGGACAGTGGTTTGGACATGTCCAGAAGAAGGACAGTGGTTTGGACATGTCCAGAAGAAGGACAGTGGTTTGGACATGTCCAGAAGAGGGACAGTGGTTTGGACATGTCCAGAGGAGGGACAGTGGTTTGGACATATCCAGAAGAAGGACAGTGGTTTGGACATATCCAGAAGAAGGACAGTGGTTTGGACATGTCCAGAAGAAGGACAGTGGTTTGGACATATCCAGAAGAAGGACAGTGGTTTGGACATGTCCAGAAGAAGGACAGTGGTTTGGACATATTGTAGTGGGCATGACCTTGTCCACTTTTAAGACACCTGTGTACTTTTGAACTGTCCAGTGATGACCTTTACTGACCTCTCAGTAAAGCAAGACATTTACTACAAAATCATTCATTAAGCTGTAATCTGATAAATATAGTCACCAAAAGAGACTATTTCTATCTTTGATTTTAGGCTGATGTGATCAAAAGAATAACTTTTGTCATTTTCATGATGTGTGCTTTTAAGCTGTGTCATTCTGTAAGAGTTAAACTGTGTTCACTGCTGTGTTTAAAGGTGAAGCCTTCGGGTCACAGAGACCGGACGGTTTTGTTTAGAAACTCAGAGACAGTCTCATGAGCAGGGCTCCAGCTTTATCTATCTTTTTCCTAAACATTTCTCTCTGCTGCTGCTTGTAACCTTGGGCCTGATAAGGCAAGTGAACTCCTCTCTGTGTTCCTGCTTTTTAAGTTCTAACTGTGCGGAAACGCTTCAGTCTTTGAATGGACAGAGAGTTTGAATGGACAGAGACCTGAAAGCTCTCTGCCTTGCAGCTGGTCAAGCTTGGTCAAGAGCCAAAGACTAACTTGTCAGCTAGAACTGATGGACGCCTCCATCCAGTTCCCCGAGCAAAAGCTCCAAAGTTCCTAATGAACTTTCTTTGAGAAACATCTCGTCTTGAAGTCGGCCAGAAGCTGCCACATGTTTCTGACGGCTGACGCGGATCCGAGGAGACGTTGGAAGTAAACGACCAGTTCAGACGTACGAGGGCCGGAAGGACTCTGTGCACCTGGGAGGCTGGTGATATCTTTATCAGACGCATCGTCAAAAGGTAAAGAGCTGTTTACAAACGTACCTGGGATTTAGCCGAAGTCGGATGGAAAGTGTCATCTCTGGTTACACTCGAGATAAATAACTTAATCTCTCCAACCTCTTATTCCTCCTTTTCCCTTTCCCTCTCAATCTAAGCTGGAAACTATTTTAAGCTGAAATGCCCACAGACTAAATATGTTAACATCCAATATTTATGTCTGTTGTGTTAAATTTAAGTGTGCTGACGTATTAATTTGAAAGAAAGTGAAATCATGTCAATCAAGTGTAATGGTGTTAATTTAGTTGATTTATTTTAAATAAATGATAGTGTCTCTTTGACATATCAAACTAAGTTAACGTCTTTGTCACTTAATGGCTCTGTTTCTTTATCCATCACAAAGATCACAGAAATATTGAATAAACTGAAAAAGAAGAGAATCCGTGAAATTACTATTCAATCTGAATAAGTAAATTAAGGTAAAAAGGACAGTGGTTTGGACATGTCCAGAGGGGACAGTGGTTTGGACATGTCCAGAGGAGGGACAGTGGTTTGGACATGTCCAGAGGAGGGACAGTGGTTTGGACATGTCCAGAGGAGGGACAGTGGTTTGGACATGTCCAGAGGAGGGACAGTGGTTTGGACATGTCCAGAGGAGGGACAGTGGTTTGGACATGTCCAGAGGAGGGACAGTGGTTTGGACATGTCCAGAGGAGGGACAGTGGTTTGGACATGTCCAGAGGAGGGACAGTGGTTTGGACATGTCCAGAGGAGGGACAGTGGTTTGGACATGTCCAGAGGAGGGACAGTGGTTTGGACATGTCCAGAGGAGGGACAGTGGTTTGGACATGTCCAGAGGAGGGACAGTGGTTTGGACATGTCCAGAGGAGGGACAGTGGTTTGGACATGTCCAGAGGAGGGACAGTGGTTTGGACATGTCCAGAGGAGGGACAGTGGTTTGGACATGTCCAGAGGAGGGACAGTGGTTTGGACATGTCCAGAGGAGGGACAGTGGTTTGGACATGTCCAGAGGAGGGACAGTGGTTTGGACATGTCCAGAGGAGGGACAGTGGTTTGGACATGTCCAGAGGAGGGACAGTGGTTTGGACATGTCCAGAGGAGGGACAGTGGTTTGGACATGTCCAGAGGAGGGACAGTGGTTTGGACATGTCCAGAGGAGGGACAGTGGTTTGGACATGTCCAGAGGAGGGACAGTGGTTTGGACATGTCCAGAGGAGGGACAGTGGTTTGGACATGTCCAGAGGAGGGACAGTGGTTTGGACATGTCCAGAGGAGGGACAGTGGTTTGGACATGTCCAGAGGAGGGACAGTGGTTTGGACATGTCCAGAGGAGGGACAGTGGTTTGGACATGTCCAGAGGAGGGACAGTGGTTTGGACATGTCCAGAGGAGGGACAGTGGTTTGGACATGTCCAGAGGAGGGACAGTGGTTTGGACATGTCCAGAGGAGGGACAGTGGTTTGGACATGTCCAGAGGAGAGACAGTGGTTTGGACATGTCCAGAGGAGAGACAGTGGTTTGGACATGTCCAGAGGAGAGACAGTGGTTTGGACATGTCCAGAGGAGAGACAGTGGTTTGGACATGTCCAGAGGAGAGACAGTGGTTTGGACATGTCCAGAGGAGAGACAGTGGTTTGGACATGTCCAGAGGAGAGACAGTGGTTTGGACATGTCCAGAGGAGGGACAGTGGTTTGGACATGTCCAGAGGAGGGACAGTGGTTTGGACATGTCCAGAGGAGAGACAGTGGTTTGGACATGTCCAGAGGAGGGACAGTGGTTTGGACATGTCCAGAGGAGGGACAGTGGTTTGGACATGTCCAGAGGAGGGACAGTGGTTTGGACATGTCCAGAGGAAGGACAGTGGTTTGGACATGTCCAGAGGAAGGACAGTGGTTTGGACATGTCCAGAGGAGGGACAGTGGTTTGGACATGTCCAGAAGAAGGACAGTGGTTTGGACATGTCCAGAAGAAGGACAGTGGTTTGGACATGTCCAGAAGAAGGACAGTGGTTTGGACATGTCCAGAAGAAGGACAGTGGTTTGGACATGTCCAGAAGAGGGACAGTGGTTTGGACATGTCCAGAGGAGGGACAGTGGTTTGGACATGTCCAGAGGAGGGACAGTGGTTTGGACATGTCCAGAGGAGGGACAGTGGTTTGGACATGTCCAGAGGAGGGACAGTGGTTTGGACATGTCCAGAGGAGGGACAGTGGTTTGGACATGTCCAGAGGAGGGACAGTGGTTTGGACATGTCCAGAGGAGGGACAGTGGTTTGGACATGTCCAGAGGAGGGACAGTGGTTTGGACATGTCCAGAGGAGGGACAGTGGTTTGGACATGTCCAGAGGAGGGACAGTGGTTTGGACATGTCCAGAGGAGGGACAGTGGTTTGGACATGTCCAGAGGAGGGACAGTGGTTTGGACATGTCCAGAGGAGGGACAGTGGTTTGGACATGTCCAGAGGAGGGACAGTGGTTTGGACATGTCCAGAGGAGGGACAGTGGTTTGGACATGTCCAGAGGAGGGACAGTGGTTTGGACATGTCCAGAGGAGGGACAGTGGTTTGGACATGTCCAGAGGAGGGACAGTGGTTTGGACATGTCCAGAGGAGGGACAGTGGTTTGGACATGTCCAGAGGAGGGACAGTGGTTTGGACATGTCCAGAGGAGGGACAGTGGTTTGGACATGTCCAGAGGAGGGACAGTGGTTTGGACATGTCCAGAGGAGGGACAGTGGTTTGGACATGTCCAGAGGAGGGACAGTGGTTTGGACATGTCCAGAGGAGGGACAGTGGTTTGGACATGTCCAGAGGAGGGACAGTGGTTTGGACATGTCCAGAGGAGGGACAGTGGTTTGGACATGTCCAGAGGAGGGACAGTGGTTTGGACATGTCCAGAGGAGGGACAGTGGTTTGGACATGTCCAGAGGAGGGACAGTGGTTTGGACATGTCCAGAGGAGGGACAGTGGTTTGGACATGTCCAGAGGAGGGACAGTGGTTTGGACATGTCCAGAGGAGGGACAGTGGTTTGGACATGTCCAGAGGAGGGACAGTGGTTTGGACATGTCCAGAGGAGGGACAGTGGTTTGGACATGTCCAGAGGAGGGACAGTGGTTTGGACATGTCCAGAGGAGGGACAGTGGTTTGGACATGTCCAGAGGAGGGACAGTGGTTTGGACATGTCCAGAGGAGGGACAGTGGTTTGGACATGTCCAGAGGAGGGACAGTGGTTTGGACATGTCCAGAGGAGGGACAGTGGTTTGGACATGTCCAGAGGAGGGACAGTGGTTTGGACATGTCCAGAGGAGGGACAGTGGTTTGGACATGTCCAGAGGAGGGACAGTGGTTTGGACATGTCCAGAGGAGGGACAGTGGTTTGGACATGTCCAGAGGAGGGACAGTGGTTTGGACATGTCCAGAGGAGGGACAGTGGTTTGGACATGTCCAGAGGAGGGACAGTGGTTTGGACATGTCCAGAGGAGGGACAGTGGTTTGGACATGTCCAGAGGAGGGACAGTGGTTTGGACATGTCCAGAGGAGGGACAGTGGTTTGGACATGTCCAGAGGAGAGACAGTGGTTTGGACATGTCCAGAGGAGGGACAGTGGTTTGGACATGTCCAGAGGAGGGACAGTGGTTTGGACATGTCCAGAGGAGGGACAGTGGTTTGGACATGTCCAGAGGAGGGACAGTGGTTTGGACATGTCCAGAGGAGGGACAGTGGTTTGGACATGTCCAGAGGAGGGACAGTGGTTTGGACATGTCCAGAGGAGGGACAGTGGTTTGGACATGTCCAGAGGAGGGACAGTGGTTTGGACATGTCCAGAGGAGGGACAGTGGTTTGGACATGTCCAGAGGAGGGACAGTGGTTTGGACATGTCCAGAGGAGGGACAGTGGTTTGGACATGTCCAGAGGAGGGACAGTGGTTTGGACATGTCCAGAGGAGGGACAGTGGTTTGGACATGTCCAGAGGAGGGACAGTGGTTTGGACATGTCCAGAGGAGGGACAGTGGTTTGGACATGTCCAGAGGAGGGACAGTGGTTTGGACATGTCCAGAGGAGGGACAGTGGTTTGGACATGTCCAGAAGAGGGACAGTGGTTTGGACATGTCCAGAGGAGGGACAGTGGTTTGGACATGTCCAGAAGAGGGACAGTGGTTTGGACATGTCCAGAAGAGGGACAGTGGTTTGGACATGTCCAGAAGAGGGACAGTGGTTTGGACATGTCCAGAAGAGGGACAGTGGTTTGGACATGTCCAGAAGAGGGACAGTGGTTTGGACATGTCCAGAAGAGGGACAGTGGTTTGGACATGTCCAGAAGAGGGACAGTGGTTTGGACATGTCCAGAAGAGGGACAGTGGTTTGGACATGTCCAGAAGAGGGACAGTGGTTTGGACATGTCCAGAAGAGGGACAGTGGTTTGGACATGTCCAGAAGAGGGACAGTGGTTTGGACATGTCCAGAAGAGGGACAGTGGTTTGGACATGTCCAGAAGAGGGACAGTGGTTTGGACATGTCCAGAAGAGGGACAGTGGTTTGGACATGTCCAGAAGAGGGACAGTGGTTTGGACATGTCCAGAAGAGGGACAGTGGTTTGGACATGTCCAGAAGAGGGACAGTGGTTTGGACATGTCCAGAAGAGGGACAGTGGTTTGGACATGTCCAGAGGAGGGACAGTGGTTTGGACATGTCCAGAGGAGGGACAGTGGTTTGGACATGTCCAGAAGAGGGACAGTGGTTTGGACATGTCCAGAAGAGGGACAGTGGTTTGGACATGTCCAGAAGAGGGACAGTGGTTTGGACATGTCCAGAAGAGGGACAGTGGTTTGGACATGTCCAGAGGAGGGACAGTGGTTTGGACATGTCCAGAAGAGGGACAGTGGTTTGGACATGTCCAGAGGAGGGACAGTGGTTTGGACATGTCCAGAGGAGGGACAGTGGTTTGGACATGTCCAGAGGAGGGACAGTGGTTTGGACATGTCCAGAGGAGGGACAGTGGTTTGGACATGTCCAGAGGAGGGACAGTGGTTTGGACATGTCCAGAGGAGGGACAGTGGTTTGGACATGTCCAGAGGAGGGACAGTGGTTTGGACATGTCCAGAGGAGGGACAGTGGTTTGGACATGTCCAGAGGAGGGACAGTGGTTTGGACATGTCCAGAGGAGGGACAGTGGTTTGGACATGTCCAGAGGAGGGACAGTGGTTTGGACATGTCCAGAGGAGGGACAGTGGTTTGGACATGTCCAGAGGAGGGACAGTGGTTTGGACATGTCCAGAGGAGGGACAGTGGTTTGGACATGTCCAGAGGAGGGACAGTGGTTTGGACATGTCCAGAGGAGGGACAGTGGTTTGGACATGTCCAGAGGAGGGACAGTGGTTTGGACATGTCCAGAGGAGGGACAGTGGTTTGGACATGTCCAGAGGAGGGACAGTGGTTTGGACATGTCCAGAGGAGGGACAGTGGTTTGGACATGTCCAGAGGAGGGACAGTGGTTTGGACATGTCCAGAGGAGGGACAGTGGTTTGGACATGTCCAGAGGAGGGACAGTGGTTTGGACATGTCCAGAGGAGGGACAGTGGTTTGGACATGTCCAGAGGAGGGACAGTGGTTTGGACATGTCCAGAGGAGGGACAGTGGTTTGGACATGTCCAGAGGAGGGACAGTGGTTTGGACATGTCCAGAGGAGGGACAGTGGTTTGGACATGTCCAGAGGAGGGACAGTGGTTTGGACATGTCCAGAGGAGGGACAGTGGTTTGGACATGTCCAGAGGAGGGACAGTGGTTTGGACATGTCCAGAGGAGGGACAGTGGTTTGGACATGTCCAGAGGAGGGACAGTGGTTTGGACATGTCCAGAGGAGGGACAGTGGTTTGGACATGTCCAGAGGAGGGACAGTGGTTTGGACATGTCCAGAGGAGGGACAGTGGTTTGGACATGTCCAGAGGAGGGACAGTGGTTTGGACATGTCCAGAGGAGGGACAGTGGTTTGGACATGTCCAGAGGAGGGACAGTGGTTTGGACATGTCCAGAGGAGGGACAGTGGTTTGGACATGTCCAGAGGAGGGACAGTGGTTTGGACATGTCCAGAGGAGACAGTGGTTTGGACATGTCCAGAGGAGAGACAGTGGTTTGGACATGTCCAGAGGAGGGACAGTGGTTTGGACATGTCCAGAGGAGAGACAGTGGTTTGGACATGTCCAGGAGAGACAGTGGTTTGGACATGTCCAGAGGAGGGACAGTGGTTTGGACATGTCCAGAGGAGGGACAGTGGTTTGGACATGTCCAGAGGAGGGACAGTGGTTTGGACATGTCCAGAGGAGGGACAGTGGTTTGGACATGTCCAGAGGAGGGACAGTGGTTTGGACATGTCCAGAGGAGGGACAGTGGTTTGGACATGTCCAGAGGAGGGACAGTGGTTTGGACATGTCCAGAGGAGGGACAGTGGTTTGGACATGTCCAGAGGAGGGACAGTGGTTTGGACATGTCCAGAGGAGGGACAGTGGTTTGGACATGTCCAGAGGAGGGACAGTGGTTTGGACATGTCCAGAGGAGGGACAGTGGTTTGGACATGTCCAGAGGAGGGACAGTGGTTTGGACATGTCCAGAGGAGGGACAGTGGTTTGGACATGTCCAGAGGAGGGACAGTGGTTTGGACATGTCCAGAGGAGGGACAGTGGTTTGGACATGTCCAGAGGAGGGACAGTGGTTTGGACATGTCCAGAGGAGGGACAGTGGTTTGGACATGTCCAGAGGAGGGACAGTGGTTTGGACATGTCCAGAGGAGGGACAGTGGTTTGGACATGTCCAGAGGAGGGACAGTGGTTTGGACATGTCCAGAGGAGGGACAGTGGTTTGGACATGTCCAGAGGAGGGACAGTGGTTTGGACATGTCCAGAGGAGGGACAGTGGTTTGGACATGTCCAGAGGAGGGACAGTGGTTTGGACATGTCCAGAGGAGGGACAGTGGTTTGGACATGTCCAGAGGAGGGACAGTGGTTTGGACATGTCCAGAGGAGGGACAGTGGTTTGGACATGTCCAGAGGAGGGACAGTGGTTTGGACATGTCCAGAGGAGGGACAGTGGTTTGGACATGTCCAGAGGAGGGACAGTGGTTTGGACATGTCCAGAGGAGGGACAGTGGTTTGGACATGTCCAGAGGAGGGACAGTGGTTTGGACATGTCCAGAGGAGGGACAGTGGTTTGGACATGTCCAGAGGAGGGACAGTGGTTTGGACATGTCCAGAGGAGGGACAGTGGTTTGGACATGTCCAGAGGAGGGACAGTGGTTTGGACATGTCCAGAGGAGGGACAGTGGTTTGGACATGTCCAGAGGAGGGACAGTGGTTTGGACATGTCCAGAGGAGGGACAGTGGTTTGGACATGTCCAGAGGAGGGACAGTGGTTTGGACATGTCCAGAGGAGGGACAGTGGTTTGGACATGTCCAGAGGAGGGACAGTGGTTTGGACATGTCCAGAGGAGGGACAGTGGTTTGGACATGTCCAGAGGAGGGACAGTGGTTTGGACATGTCCAGAGGAGGGACAGTGGTTTGGACATGTCCAGAGGAGGGACAGTGGTTTGGACATGTCCAGAGGAGGGACAGTGGTTTGGACATGTCCAGAGGAGGGACAGTGGTTTGGACATGTCCAGAGGAGGGACAGTGGTTTGGACATGTCCAGAGGAGGGACAGTGGTTTGGACATGTCCAGAGGAGGGACAGTGGTTTGGACATGTCCAGAGGAGGGACAGTGGTTTGGACATGTCCAGAGGAGGGACAGTGGTTTGGACATGTCCAGAGGAGGGACAGTGGTTTGGACATGTCCAGAGGAGGGACAGTGGTTTGGACATGTCCAGAGGAGGGACAGTGGTTTGGACATGTCCAGAGGAGGGACAGTGGTTTGGACATGTCCAGAGGAGGGACAGTGGTTTGGACATGTCCAGAGGAGGGACAGTGGTTTGGACATGTCCAGAGGAGGGACAGTGGTTTGGACATGTCCAGAGGAGGGACAGTGGTTTGGACATGTCCAGAGGAGGGACAGTGGTTTGGACATGTCCAGAGGAGGGACAGTGGTTTGGACATGTCCAGAGGAGGGACAGTGGTTTGGACATGTCCAGAGGAGGGACAGTGGTTTGGACATGTCCAGAGGAGGGACAGTGGTTTGGACATGTCCAGAGGAGGGACAGTGGTTTGGACATGTCCAGAGGAGGGACAGTGGTTTGGACATGTCCAGAGGAGGGACAGTGGTTTGGACATGTCCAGAGGAGGGACAGTGGTTTGGACATGTCCAGAGGAGGGACAGTGGTTTGGACATGTCCAGAGGAGGGACAGTGGTTTGGACATGTCCAGAGGAGGGACAGTGGTTTGGACATGTCCAGAGGAGGGACAGTGGTTTGGACATGTCCAGAGGAGGGACAGTGGTTTGGACATGTCCAGAGGAGGACAGTGGTTTGGACATGTCCAGAGAAGGACAGTGGTTTGGACATGTCCAGAGGAGGGACAGTGGTTTGGACATGTCCAGAGGAGGGACAGTGGTTTGGACATGTCCAGAGGAGGGACAGTGGTTTGGACATGTCCAGAGGAGGGACAGTGGTTTGGACATGTCCAGAGGAGGGACAGTGGTTTGGACATGTCCAGAGGAAGGACAGTGGTTTGGACATGTCCAGAGGAGGGACAGTGGTTTGGACATGTCCAGAGGAGGGACAGTGGTTTGGACATGTCCAGAGGAGGGACAGTGGTTTGGACATGTCCAGAGGAGGGACAGTGGTTTGGACATGTCCAGAGGAGGGACAGTGGTTTGGACATGTCCAGAGGAGGGACAGTGGTTTGGACATGTCCAGAGGAGGGACAGTGGTTTGGACATGTCCAGAGGAGGGACAGTGGTTTGGACATGTCCAGAGGAGGGACAGTGGTTTGGACATGTCCAGAGGAGGGACAGTGGTTTGGACATGTCCAGAGGAGGGACAGTGGTTTGGACATGTCCAGAGGAGGGACAGTGGTTTGGACATGTCCAGAGGAGGGACAGTGGTTTGGACATGTCCAGAGGAGGGACAGTGGTTTGGACATGTCCAGAGGAGGGACAGTGGTTTGGACATGTCCAGAGGAGGGACAGTGGTTTGGACATGTCCAGAGGAGGGACAGTGGTTTGGACATGTCCAGAGGAGGGACAGTGGTTTGGACATGTCCAGAGGAGGGACAGTGGTTTGGACATGTCCAGAGGAGGGACAGTGGTTTGGACATGTCCAGAGGAGGGACAGTGGTTTGGACATGTCCAGAGGAGGGACAGTGGTTTGGACATGTCCAGAGGAGGGACAGTGGTTTGGACATGTCCAGAGGAGGGACAGTGGTTTGGACATGTCCAGAGGAGGGACAGTGGTTTGGACATGTCCAGAGGAGGGACAGTGGTTTGGACATGTCCAGAGGAGGGACAGTGGTTTGGACATGTCCAGAGGAGGGACAGTGGTTTGGACATGTCCAGAGGAGGGACAGTGGTTTGGACATGTCCAGAGGAGGGACAGTGGTTTGGACATGTCCAGAGGAGGGACAGTGGTTTGGACATGTCCAGAGGAGGGACAGTGGTTTGGACATGTCCAGAGGAGGGACAGTGGTTTGGACATGTCCAGAGGAGGGACAGTGGTTTGGACATGTCCAGAGGAGGGACAGTGGTTTGGACATGTCCAGAGGAGGGACAGTGGTTTGGACATGTCCAGAGGAGGGACAGTGGTTTGGACATGTCCAGAGGAGGGACAGTGGTTTGGACATGTCCAGAGGAGGGACAGTGGTTTGGACATGTCCAGAGGAGGGACAGTGGTTTGGACATGTCCAGAGGAGGGACAGTGGTTTGGACATGTCCAGAGGAGGGACAGTGGTTTGGACATGTCCAGAGGAGGGACAGTGGTTTGGACATGTCCAGAGGAGGGACAGTGGTTTGGACATGTCCAGAGGAGGGACAGTGGTTTGGACATGTCCAGAGGAGGGACAGTGGTTTGGACATGTCCAGAGGAGGGACAGTGGGTATATTGGTAGAAGGATGTTAGAAATGCAGCTGCCAGGAAAAAGACAAAGAGGAGATATATGGATGCAGTTAGAGAGGACATGGAGGTAGTTGGAGTGAGGACAGAGGATGCAGAGGACAGAGTGAGGTGGAGGAGGATGACTCGCTGTGGCGACTCTGAAGAGAGAAAAGCTGAAAGACAATGAAAAACAAAAGATCAGATTTAAGTGCAATTTGTGAAAAGATTTCAGTGTTGCTCCTGAAATACTGTACAGTGTCTGCGCTTCCACACATGGTCAAGTGTAGAGATGTGTTCTCCTTTGGTTCTTGTCAAGTTCCATCCGATGATGAGTGTGATGATGATTAGTATTAAATGTTTTACCAGTGATCAGCACTCCTTTGTTTTATCATAACAACCTAAAACAGAATCAGTATCGGTTCTTTGCACGTGACGTCACGGCTCGTGTCTTTTTGCACTTCCGGTCGTCATGTTGGGTGGATACCGGTTCATTTAAACAGAGGAAGTCCATGTTAAACACAGTGCGATACAGAACAATAACATCAGCAAAATGCAAACTAAATATAAAAATGAGCAGAAGCCTTATAGAGAGAAACTCAACCTTGAAGCCAGAGAACGTTACATGGTGAAGTTAGCTTCAATTAACAACATTGATCCTTACGAGGTAGCAGCTAAGGCATGGACTTCCTCTGTTTAAATGAACCGGTCTCCACCCAATATGGCGACCGGGAGTGCAAAATGTCACGTGTCTGCAAAAGACCGATACGTATTGAAGGAAAACAAAAACAAAAATCACTCCCATATTTTTATCTCTACTCTGGTTGTTGGCAAAATATCTCTTGAGCCACTAGACATATTTTAATAAAGTAACACCAGGAAGAAGGAGCACAAGAAGCTGGAGACATACCAAGGGCTGAAAGAGGAAATACTGAAGTTCTAGGGTCAAAGTGTCGATAGTCCCAGTGGTCACTGAGCACTTGGTGCTGCTATGACCCCGCAAACTGGAAGAGTGGCTCCAACAGATCCAGGAACAACCTCAGAGATCTCTGTCCAGAAGAGCTCAGTCCTAGGAACAGCAGAGATACTGAAGAGAACCCTCCAACCCCCCAGGACTCTGGTAGAGGACCAGAGTTTGAAGTGAAGTGCAACTGCACATGTGCAGACAGACTGACGGACAGAGACGGTTTATAAAATGTTGTAATTGAACGGAGACTTTTCTGTCACTGTTTCTTTGTTCTCTTAACAGATGCTGTTCTTCAGACGGAGCCTCTGAAGCAGGGGTCACCAACACGGTGCCCGCGGGCACCCGGGTGCCCCCAAGGACCATTTGAGGTGCCCGCGGACCTGTTCTAAAAATAGCACAACTCACTACTAAGCTGCATTTAAAATTTCATTTTATTCAGTTGTTA
>JBBPBX010011823.1:0-11211 GCA_038048925.1 Garcialebias charrua
CCAGCGTTCATGTCACAGTTTGTTTGCCTGCCTTGTTTTGACATCACGCCTGTTTCTTGGATTCCTCCTTATCTATTTTGGATTCATCTCTCTAACCATGGTACAGATTCTGCTTTCCACCACCTTGACTAAACCTCTCGGATCATATTTTGGATTAAGGTTGGGGTCTCTGACCAACTGTGCCTGACCCCTGCCCATTTTATTTGGCCTCGCTTCTGGATTATCTCTCAAACTACGTTTGGCACTGTCATAATAATGAATACTCCAATTTACAAGGGGAACCTGGAACATCTGAGGAGGGAGCAAACAGGGTGAGTTCAGGTATGTAGAACAATGTTGCAGATTACTAGATGGGCAGTCTCTTACTGAACAAGGGTGGCCATGCTGCATGGAGAAGAGAGTTTCAGGTTCCAGGCGTAGGCTGGTGGTAGAACAGCAACAGAGCATCTGAAGGTAAGAACAGTCCTTTACAGGCACAAGGCGCTTCATGAGGGATCCAGGGCATGAGACTCCAGAAGACCAGATTGCTGGGAGCACAAGGAGAAAAACAAGATTAGTCAAATAATATACAATACTTATTCACAATGTTTGGCTGAAAGCAACTATGGGGAGTTATGCAATGCTCCAGCAAAGAAGGAGGCTCTCCTGCAGTCCTTTATACCCTGGAGCTCATTAGAGAGATCTGCACCAGCTGCTGCTCATTGGTGCCACCCAGGAACCAGGAAGTTGTGAGAAAAAAGATGAAACCCTACAGGAACATGGTGGCAATTTATTCATGGCTTGAGAACTGCACATACCAGTACAATTTAGTCATTGAGAATGTTAAGCAGGACTGGCCACACTGTCCCAATATAATTTCTACAACTATGATTGTGACAAGGTCATGAAAATAATTTGACACAAACGTTAGATTTCTAGCTGCCTTGACAGACATGAAGTACCAGGGTCAGTGTAGAGCATGTTGAGGCTTCAGGAGATTATTCCAGGGCCATGGAAATGAGCAAAAAAACATACTTGGCAAATTGTATACCACTGTCTGTCATGCCCTCACACTGAAGAAGGTTTTCTACTTTGCTGTGATCCAGCTGTGACCTCAAAGTCAAAGTCAACGTCAACTTTATTGTCAGAACTGCAATATGTACAGGACATACACAGGATTGAAATTGCGTTTCTCTCAGTCCCTCGGTGCAACAGTAACCATTTAAACACTAAAACACTGAAACATTTAATAAACATAAGCATAAAATAGTAAAAGTGTAACACTGTCCTGAGTTTTTGCATAGTAGTATAAAAGTATGAAAATTTACACCAACACTAAAACACTAAACATTTAATGAACATAAGCATAAAATGAAATAATAAAAGTGTAATACTGTCCTGAGTTTTTGCATAGTATAAAAAGTATAAAAAGTATATCTATAAAATAAACTGAAGGTTCTAGCATTGACATTTGCAAAGAGTGGCAAAGCAGCATATGAGTTATGTATGAGGTAGTAGTTGATGTTGGTATAGAGGCAAAGTGGCATATGCAGTAAGGCACATTGGGCATCCTTAAATAAGGCTGGTCAGAGAATACTGTATATGTATCAGCAGTAGTGTAGATATAAAAGTAGTGTAAATGTAAACAGTAGTAATAAATGTAAACAGTAGTAATAAATGTAAACAGTATTAATAAATGTAAACAGTATTAATGTAAACAGTGAATGTAAACAGTAGTATGACTATAGGCAGTGATGTAATACAAACAGTGCAAATATGAGAAGTAGTGCAAACTGAATGAGCACATGACTGAGAGTTTAGTGAATAACCCGTTTGATGACACAGAGTCCAGTGTTAAAATCTTTGTGTTGTGTGGTAATGTGTGAGAAAGTTTTTTGTGTTAAGGCAGTTCAAATGGGAGGGGAGGCAGAGCAGGCAGAGTGTTTAGCATCCTGACTGCCTGATGAACAGAGCTGTCTCTCAGTCTGCTGGTTCGAGCCTGGAGACTCCTCAGTCTCCTCCCTGATGGCAGCAGTCTGAAGCAGCTGTGTAGTGGGTGTGTGGGATCACCTGCCATGCAGAGGGCTTTCCGAGTGAGGCGGTTGCTGTGTAAGTCCTGCAGTGAGGGGAAGGAGGTGCCGACGATCTTCTCAGCTGCTCTCACGATGCGCTGGAGGCTCTTGCGGCAGGATGCAGTACATGCACCAAACCACACAGTGATGCAGCTTGTCAGGACACTTTCTATGGCACCTCTGTAGAAGGTGCACATGATGGGGGTTGAAGCTCCAGCCCTTTTCAGCTTGCGGAGAAAGTAGAGACGCTGGTGAGCCTTCTTGGCCAGTGATGCAGTGTTCCTGCTCCAGGACAGGTCCTTTGAGACGTGCACTCCCAGGAACTTGGTGCTGTCTACTCTCTCCACTGCGGTGCTGTTGATGGTCAGAGGGGCATGTTGGGCATCCCTCTTCCTGAAGTCCACAACAATCTCCTTTGTCTTCTCCACGTTGAGAGTGAGATTGTTGTGTCCGCACCACAAGGCCAGGCGGCTCACCTCGTTCCTGTAGTCCGTCTCATCGTTGTTGCTGATGAGACCTACCACTGTTGTGTCGTCCGCAAACTTGATGAAGTGGTTGGAGCTGTATGATGGTGTGCAGTCGTGTGTTAGCAGGGTGAATAGAAGGGGGCTCAGCACACATCCTTGTGGGGCCCCTGTGTTCAATGTGATGGTGCTAGATGTGTTACTCCCGACCCGTACTGTCTGTGGTCTCCCGGTCAGGAAGTCTAGCAGCCAGTTACACATTGAGGTGTTCAGCCCCAGACTGTCCAGTTTAAGGATGAGCTGTTGGGGGATGATGGTGTTGAATGCCGAGCTGAAGTCGATGAACAGCATTCTAACATAAGAGTCCTTCGTGTCCAGATGTGTGAGAGCTGTGTGGAGGGCAGAGGAGATGGCATCGTCGGTTGAGCGATTAGGTCGGTATGCAAATTGGAAGGGATCCAGGGAGGCAGGGAGGACAGATGTGATGCTTTTCATGACTAGCCGTTCAAAGCACTTCATCAGGATGGGGGTGAGTGCTACTGGGCGATAGTCATTGAGGCATGCGGGCGTTGCCTTCTTTGGGACAGGGATGATGGTGGTGGCTTTGAAACAGGTGGGGACGATGGCCTGGCTCAGTGAGATGTTAAAGATGTCCGTGAAGACCGTTGCGAGTTCCCCTGCACAGTCCTTCAGCACACGACCAGGTATGTTGTCAGGACCAGAGGCCTTCCGGGCGTTAATCTTGATGAATGATCGCCTTACGCTGTCTGAGGACAGCGTCAGCACCTGGCCATCAGGAGAGGGGGGGAGTTTATGTGCAGGTGTGCTGTTACTTGCCTCAAACCGAGCAAAGAACTCATTCAGTTCATTCAGCGTAGAGGTTGAGCTGTCACAGGTCTGGGGGGATGGTTTGTAGTTTGTGATGGTCTGTATTCCCTGCCACAGACTGCGTGTATCCTTGCTGTCCTTGAAACGGTGAGCTATTTTCCTGGAATACTGCTTCTTGGCCTTTCTGATGCCCCGGGCCAGGTTCTTTCTGGCTGCCCTCAGGCCCACCTGATCTCCCGCTTTGAAGGCAGCATTCCTGGCTCTCAGGAGTCTGTAAACCTCAGCTGTCAGCCATGGCTTCTGATTAGCCCGAACAGTGATGGTTTTGAGGTTGGTTACATCATCAATGCACTTGGTGATGTATGAACATACAGTGTCTGAGTACTCCTGGAGACATGTGTTGTTGTTTGTGGTAGCAGCTTCTTTGAACATACCCCAATCTGTGGTGTCAAAACAGTCCTGGAGTGCCTCTGAAGACCCCTCTGGCCACACTCGTATCTGCTTGTGGACTGGTTTTGTGACTTTCACCAGTGGCCTGTATGCTGGCTTTAGCATAACACAGATATGGTCAGAAGTGCCGATGTGGGGGAGGGGGAGGGCTCTGTAGACATTTTTCATGGTGGTGTAAACTTGGTCCATTGTGTTGTTTCCTCTTGTTGCAAAGTTTATATTTCTGTATGTTTTTGGAAATGCACTCTATACCTATACAGGAACCCCTCGAGTTACGACACCTGCGACCTACGGCAACGCGGACTTACGATTTGCCTCTTTGAAAGAATGCCGTCGACATACGGCAAAAAAAACGGACTTACGACAGAGGTACATTAGAAGTATGTAATCGAGATACGGCAAAAAAAGTGTGTCATTACGGCAAGTGGCAAGGTGTGGGAGGGGTACAGTACCTTGAGTGTTCGCGCATGACAGTGCGCGTGACAGTACGCGTGACCCTGGAGTGCTCCCATCATTCATGGTTGAGCACTGGCTAAGCAGTTCCATCTGATCCAGGTTTGAACTTGAGAAAAAAATCAGTGTCTACCTACACTTCAGTCAAAGTAAGGACATTTTGTTTCCTTGTTTCCTTTTTCTGCTGCTTCTAGCTTTTTTAGAGTTCATGGACTTTTTCATGCACATGGACTGCACACCAACACCACATGGACTGCACTGGTTTCAAAAACATGATGGTTGCAACATGTTTCTGATGCATGTGATTTTCGGCTGATTTGGTGCTGATTCATGTCAATAAGCTGCTGCTGCTGGATGGATGGATGGATGAATGGATGGGAGTTCCGGCTGATTTGCTGCATTTTGATGTCAACACCTGTTGCACTAAGAGAGGTGTTCATGTTTCATGGTTGACATGTTTTTGCTACTGGATGGATGGATGGATGGATGGATGCATGGGAGTTCCTGCTGATTTGCTGCATTTTGATGTTAACAGCTGCTGCTCAAAGAGAAGTGTTCATGTTTCATGGTTGAACTCATTTGCAGATTATGGCTGAGAACTGTTCAGGAAGAGATTTGTATTTTGTATGCTTGGTCTGTGCTGAAAAAAAACCTTACAGTACTGTACCTGTACATGCTGTACTGGTTTTGTGTGTTTATGGATGAATGTGTGGTATAATGTGTTATCTAAGTGTTTGTAAATAAAGTTCTGTGCATGTTCTGTGCATGTTTATGGCCCAGGATGTCCGCTTGTTCAGTCTCATGCCATTAAATGTGTGTGCAGCGCTCCGTTAGCGGTATAGCCGCGAGCTACGTCAGAAATGCGGACCTACGACAAGCACGTGTTTTTGGTATGCGAGATACGGCAGAATCGACCTAAGTCACACCCGTAGGTCCGGATCCCTGACGTAACTCGAGGGTTCCCTGTACCTATAATACCTATTACTGTATATTTGTAATGTTTGTTAATGAGACAAGTGAAACATTCAAAGTAAAGGCATCTAGGTTAAATGCAGAAACAACATTCTACATAGTCAGACTCCAGCTGACCAACATGTTAAAACCCACATCCATCTTATTATTAGGTGACAATGTTAAACATAATAACTTAATTGTTTTCCAATCCTGGTGCTCAAGGCTCAGTGTTCTGCATGTTTTAGACTTGCCCCTGTTTCAACATCTGAAATAAAGAAATGCATCACCTTAACAGTTTTTCATTAAGTTTTGCAGAAGCCTGTTTGTGACCCATCAATTTAAACTAGGTGCGCAGACGCAGGGAAACATATAAAACATGCAGGCCAATGTGCCCCGAGGACCAGGACCAGGATCAGGAAACACTGACTTAATGCACCAGATGGTTTGTTACTAAGAAGCTGGAAGTGAAAACTTTTTGCAAGAGGCCAGGAACCTTGAAGACACACTTGGCACAGAAAAAAGACTTGCAAATCTTAAAGATGCTCTAAGCATTTACACTTACGTGTTCGGGAGTCACTATTGGTAATTTTAACAACAACATTTCACTGACTGCTGCCAATGAAGGACATGAATCGTTTATATTGTGTGAGTTAGCCAAAATGATAAACACTGAAGTCTGTTAGGACAACATTTCTTGTGAAGTACAAATCATTTGTCCAAAAAGTAAGAAAAATTAAAAAAACATACCGTATTCTCTGACCAGCCTTATTTAAGGATGCCCAATGTGCCTTACTGCATATGCCACTTTTGCCTCTATACCAACATCAACTACTACCTCATACATATACTGTGTGCATTAACTCATATGCTGCTTTGCCACTCTTTGCAAATGTCAATGCTAGAACCTTCAGTTTATTTTATAGATATACTTTTTATACTTTTTTATACTACTATGCAAAAACTCAGGACAGTATTACACTTTTATTATTTCATTTTATGCTTATGTTCATTAAATGTTTAGTGTTTTAGTGTTGGTGTAAATTTTCATACTTTTATACTACTATGCAAAAACTCAGGACAGTGTTACACTTTTACTATTTTATGCTTATGTTTATTAAATGTTTCAGTGTTTTAGTGTTTAAATGGTTACTGTTGCACCGAGGGACTGAGAGAAACGCAATTTCAATCCTGTGTATGTCCTGTACATATTGCAGTTCTGACAATAAAGTTGACTTTGACTTTTTTGACTTTGTTTTTTCCGGTGTACAGGTCGCACCTGTGTATAGGTCGCATTGTCCAATTATTATCAATAAATTGGAAACATCCAGAAATAGTTTACACCGGTGTATAGGCCGCACCTACGTAACGCGTCATCCACCGCTGACGTGGCCAGGGCCAGATTAACAACCCCAGGGGCCCCTGGGCACCGAAGCTCACAGGCCCCCCTCCCTAACCCAACACCCATTTTACTATACATATATTTATACACACACACACAAACACACACACACTCACATTTATTGGGTTTTACACGTATGTTTTAATTGCAGAAGATGGCTCTGTATGTCTTCTATCAACTGAACACAATTCCAGGGATTGTCATGCCACCCCGGGTCCCCACTTGGGAGCGCCACTGCTTATTGGTCAAAAATGAATACCAAGTACTGCCATCTCACTCATAAATCACACAACAACAATTAAATGAAATAAATTGTCACAAGCCAGTGCATGGCTAAAGCTTATGACAATAAAGTGTTCACACTCTGCAAAATCCAATTACAGCACTAATTCTCAGCATCACACCACAATTATGCAAGATTCATGTTTTGCAGACAGTATATAAAATAAGCAAAATACATTACATTTATTATCTGCACAGTCATAACAGTTTACATTGGACTACGGTACTCATTTCACAGAAAGCACGGTGGCTCTTACCTTTAGAAGTTCTTCTTTTTGGTATTTTTCTTTGCAAAGTCACAAACCAAGTCCTCAAAGTCCAGCACCCTCACCAGCTCAGACTCTTGGTACTTGAAGCATTCCTTGTTTTGTTAGCTCTTCTACCGTAGACATTTCTTCAGTAAAGTTAGCTGCCGTTGTTAGCTCAGGTTGGGTTCATTTGTAGAAGGCAACGCTTCCAAGCTAACGTTGCTGGTTAGCTCAAAATCTTCTAATTTCTAGCTTTAAAAAAAAAGCTGGATATCTGGCCGCCCGATTATGAAAACTGGCAGCTCCACGATCGATAAGGACAGCGCGAGCCTTTTCATCGACTGTCCCCCACAATGCTGGGTCGCACACCCGATAAAACCAATCTGAACTGGCGGCGCTGCTACAGCTAGGTTCAAGCGGTTGTGTTGTGCAGCTAGCAATAGCCTCCTCCTCCGGACTCATGTTAGTTTGCTCACCGTCAGCATCCTCCACAACGACTTCTTCCTTCTCCGGATTTTCCTCCAAACGTTTTGCAAAGAATGTATGAATAGATGGCATACTTTTTAATAAACACGTCTCCTTCTCTTCTTTTTCTCTTTCGTTTTTGGAAACCACTTCTCTTACTCTCACTCATTTTTGCTTCTCAGATACGACAACTCACACAGTCCGATCAACGCAGTGCTACCTGTTTTATAAACTCGGTTAGGGGGCGGGCCAGCGGCGCGGCATGTTACTATGGTTTCCAACTCAGTGAAGATTAAAAAAAATTAAAAAATAAAAATAAAAATAACAGGAAGAGCGTGGATCTTACTGGTTATCTCTGTGGCTGTCGTATTTAAAATCTAAGGATATTTTATTTTCTTTCTTCCCCAAAACTGCAGTGGGCTCCCTGCGGTGGGCCCCATGGTGGGCGTGGGCCCCTGGGCCTGTGCCCAGTTGGCCCATCTGATAATCCGGGCCTGGACGTGACGCGTCACCGCTGAGACAACCCGGCAACATGGACCGAGTGTTTAGCTCTGCTGCAATGTCTGCAACAGGAGCGCACAGCAAGGCTTTTAAGAAGATTAACACGGTAAAAACAATTATTTGTTTGCTAAAAATTATAGCTGACATTATAGCACAAGGGTTAGTGGTTTATTAGCCGAGTGGTTTATTAGCTATTTGCTAAAATATACACGGAAATAAAACGAATGCTAACAGAAGAGTCCGTCTCTCAAAACACGAATAAAAAATCGAATTTTATCTCAAATGTTTCATCCAGGCCAACAGTTAGTACATTAAACCCCATATAATTACACTCTGTAAGCAGAAAAAATATACACTGAGTGGTTTTGAAGCTATTTATAACATAAACAGAAATAAAACGAATGCTAACAGAGAAGAGTACGTCTCTCAAAACACAAATAAAAAATCAAATTTTATCTCAAATGTTTCATCCAGGCCAACAGTTAGTACATTAAACCCCATATAATTACACTCTGTAAGCAGAAAAAATATACACTGAGTGGTTTTGAAGCTATTTATAACATAAACAGAAATAAAACGAATGCTAACAGAGAAGAGTACGTCTCTCAAAACACAAATAAAAAATCAAATTTTATCTCAAATGTTTCATCCAGGCCAACAGTTAGTGCATTAAACCCCATATGTGGTCACATCCTGGACTTAGTCATTACAAACTATCTAACTGTGCATCATCTCTCTGCATATGACATGGGTGTATCCGATCACAAAGTCATCTATATGGCGCTTCCTTTCCTGAACAGTACCATCAAACCAAAGCGACAGATTTCTTTTAGAAATCTGAAAAATATCAACCCTGAACTTCTAGCAGCTGATCTTAAGGTCCTCGTTCCTGTCTCCATTCCAGCTTCCCTCAATGCAGTGGACTTCTACAACATCAGCCTCTCCAGCATCTTAGACCAACATGCTCCTGTCAGAGAGAGGACAGTTGCCTTTTCACGCTCAGCTCCCTGGTTTACCCCAGAGCTGAGGAAAATGAAGACAGCTGGTCGAGTGCTTGAGAGACGCTTCTTGGCTTCTGGTCTGCTAGCTCACAAGCTAGCTTATACAGAGCATCGTAAGATGTATGCTAGGTCCCTCAAAAACTCTCGAACTTTATTTTACTCATCTATAATTTCTGATAACCCTGGTAACTCCAAAATACTTTTTTCAACCATCACTCACCTCCTTCAGCCACGTACAACCTCACTCACTGACTCCACTAATGATCTTTGTAATAAATGTATCTCCTTTTTCCAAAACAAGATCCAAAAAATCAGATCAGCCATCACCTCTTCACCCCCTGCCCTTTCTCCGGCTGCAAATGTACAGCTTGAGAACCCTCCTCCCTTTAGCTTTTCCCTGAGGTCTGTGTGAAGGAAGTTGAAGCCACTGTCAGGGCCATGAAACCCTGCACATGTGCTCTTGACCCCTTCCCAACAGTCCTGGTCAAGGCTAACATTGCCTCTCTCAGTTCACTTATCACCACTATAGTTAATCAGTCTCTCCAATCTGGTCATATTTCCCCTGTCTTGAAGTCATCTATAATTAAACCTCTTCTTAAAAAACCTACCCTCGATCCCCATGACCTGGCAAATTACAGACCCATTTCCAACCTTCCCTTCCTCGCTAAAGTTTTGGAGAAATTAGTCTCGGTTTATCTACAAGAACATCTACATGACAATAATATACTGGATAAATTTCAATCAGGTTTTCGAACAGCACATAGCACTGAAACAGCTCTTGTCCGGGTCACAAATGACCTGTTGGTCACTGCAGACCGTGGTTCCTCCTCTCTCCTTATTCTCCTTGATCTTTCGGCAGCCTTTGATACGGTTGATCATTACATTCTGCTCCAACGCTTACAGCAGTTTGCAGGACTTACTGGCACTGCCCTGGAGTGGTTCCGATCATACCTGACAGACAGAACAGAGTCTGTCTCCATCGGGCGTGCCAAGTCATTGAGCCATCCTGTTTCTTGTGGTGTGCCCCAGGGATCAGTTCTGGGACCCCTCCTTTTCAACCTATACATGGTACCACTTGGGTGTATTATCAGCAGCTATGGGGTCTCATTCCATTGCTATGCTGATGATACTCAGCTGTATCTTAAACTGGGTAGCAATGTGTCTGAGACCCCATCTACATCATCTTCTTCAGCTTCTCCATTTTCTCCACTTTCTTCTCTTTCCACACTCACAGCGTGTCTGGAGGAGATAAAGGCATGGATGCAGCAAAATTTCCTTCACCTTAACAGTTCAAAAACGGAAGCAATTCAAATTGGTACATCACATCAAATTCAACAACAAAAAATCCTCAGTATCACTTTTTCTGGCCAGAACATTTCTCTTTCCAATACAGTCACCAATCTTGGTGTTATTTTTGATCCACAACTCACCTTTGAAAGCCATATAAAGCATATCTGTAAAACTTCTTTTTTTCATCTTCGAAATATTGCAAAGCTTCGGTCTACACTGTCCTTCACTGATGCAGAAAAGCTCGTCCATGCCTTTGTCTCCTCCAGACTGGATTACTGCAATGCACTTCTCTTCGGGATTCCTGGCAAGAACATACAAAAACTACAGTATGTCCAAAACAGCGCTGCCAGGGTCCTGATGAGAGTGCGTAAGTATGAACACATCACTCCTGTACTGCGTTCACTACACTGGCTTCCTGTTTCTGCCCGGATCACTTACAAAATGTATCTGCTCACCTTCCAGTGTTTGTACGGTAATGCACCATCTTATTTAAAAATAACTTCTCACGCCTCACTAACCGTGTTTCCATCCATTTTCATTTCGAATTTTGAGCTAATTTTTGAAATCTCGCAAATATGTAAATACAAATTAATGCGACGCAGAAGTGTTTCCATCTACTGGCTTGTAGCGCATCTACCAAGCCACGCACAGCGTCATTACGTCAGACGTCAGCGTCATTACGTCAGACGTCAGCGTTGCGCATGTCTACAGTAAACAGGAAGTAGCGGTTGAAAACAGAACCCGGCCACACATCTCGTCAAAATGGAGAGAATATTTCAGGTACGTGTTGCTATCGGGCAAGTTGTATTTATTCTGTCATGCCAA
>JBBPBX010011823.1:14075-40420 GCA_038048925.1 Garcialebias charrua
ATTTTGACTAGTCAGAATGTAATTCAAGATATCTTAAATAGCTATTATGACTAGTCATAATTCAATTTCAGATATCTGGAATTGAAGTGCCCTGAATCCGATTTAATGTTAAAAGGGCTTGCCATATGCGACACTCCCATAGACTCCCATTGTAAGAATGGAATGCGGAAGTCACGTGGGTCATGGAGGGGGCGATTTGTTCCGGAAGAACTGTTTCAAACAGCAGCGCTGCTAGTATCAAACGTCGTTCATTGTTGATGTTTCAGACGTGTTTTCTCCGGTAAGTTGATAAAAATACAAATTTCTTTTGCCCTTGTGAAGCGTTAGCTGACTGTTCTGTACCATTTTATCAACATTAATACTTCATGTCGACAGTTTTTCTTCATTAAACATGTTAGTTAGCTACAGTAGTTGTGTTTTAACAGCAGCTAGCTCTGCAATCATGACTGGTGTAAACTGATCTATTTCTGTCTAATTCAGCGTTTTAAAATATTTAGTACAGCTTCAATTTTGAAAGTTTTTTTTAATGGTAATTCCACTGAACTCTCAAAATATAGCCTTTTTTTTCCTGAGAGATTGACGTGGTTAATTTAAAGTTATAGATCTTTTGTCAAAGACTGCAGCATAAATTTGTGACACTATCTTTAAAGAAACGTGATCGTGGAGATGAGTATTTTTTTATGTTTTCCAGGTGAACTACAGGAGAATGACTTGAATGTTGCAAAGTATCACAAAGGTACAATTTTCTGTCTTAAACAATAATATCTTAATCAAGATGTTTGAATAAAATTACTTTAAAACCATAACCTTCACAAAGTTGGTATTTACTGCAGAACTGTTAATTTACATTATAGTTTTATATTATTAGTTATGGGTCAAGTTGTTTTCAAAGCTCTGAATGGACTTGCACCTCTCTACATCTCAGAACTTTTGAAAGTCCATCAGCCCGGCAGAGCTTTACGATCTGCCAGTCAACACCTGCTGGAGGTGCCTCGCTCAAGGTACAAACAATGGGGAGACCGGTCCTTTTCTGTTGCCGGCCCAAAAGCCTGGAACAGCCTCCCCCTTGAGCTGCGTGCCACCTCTGATCTGACTCTGTTCAAAACCAGACTGAAGACCCACTTGTTCAGAAAAGCTTTCAGTGTGTAACTTTTATTACTTTGGTATGTAGTATTTTTATTTCCATTACCTCCTTTTATTGCTGCTGTTTTTATTTTATCTTCACTGATTTATTGTACCAGTTTTTATATTTTCTGTCCTGTTAAGCACCTTGGTCAATGCAAGGCATTGTAGGAAGGTGCTATACAAATGAAGTTTATTATTATTATATTATTATCAAGTTGAGCTGAGACGGCATCAATAAATTGTAGAACAGTAACAATTTTTTTAATGATTAAACTATCAGATGGAACTGGGAAGTTATTCTTCTTCATTTGATCCTTAGTAAAAAAAAAAAATATGTCAGTATTTATTTTCCATTAACATTTTTCTTCACAGGACTGTGTTAATTTTCATGTCTGAAGTTCTTCTATCCTGCTTTTGTAATTTTTTTGTGTTGTAATTGTTCCCTCAGGTTTTTCATCTCTGTTCCCTGATTGCATCGCCTGTTGATCCATCCTCCTGGTCCTGTTGATACATCTTCATGGTCCTGTTGATACATCTTCATGGTCCTGTTGATACATCTTCATGGTCCTGTTGATACATCTTCATGGTCTTGTTGATACATCTTCATGGTCCTGTTGATACATCTTCATGGTCTTGTTGATACATCTTCATGGCCCTGTTGATACATCTTCATGGTCTTGTTGATACATCTTCATGGTCCTGTTGATACATCTTCATGGTCTTGTTGATACATCTTCATGGTCCTGTTGATACCTCCTCCTGGTCCTGTTGATACCTCCTCCTGGTCCTGTTGATACCTCCTCCTGGTCCTGTTGATACATCTTCATGGTCCTGTTGATACATCTTCATGGTCCTGTTGATACCTCCTCCTGGTCCTGTTGATACCTCCTCCTGGTCCTGTTGATACATCCTCATGGTCCTGTTGATACATCTTCATGGTCCTGTTGATACATCTTCATGGTCCTGTTGATACCTCCTCCTGGTCCTGTTGATACCTCCTCCTGGTCCTGTTGATACCTCCTCCTGGTCCTGTTGATACATCTTCATGGTCCTGTTGATACCTCCTCCTGGTCCTGTTGATACATCTTCATGGTCCTGTTGATCCATCCTCCTGGTCCTGTCGATCCTGGATCATCATCCCTGTCCTCTGAGGCTACATTTTCATCTTTCCCTCATCTCACTCACCTCACTTCTATTTTTCCTCAATCTCTGAAATTACAATGGTACTGTTAGCATGAAGATTATTGTTCAATAAAAAATGTGACGTGTATTATTTAACACCTTTCGTACCAAAGTTTACTTTTTTCATTCAACCTTTATTTATACAGGTTAATCCCATTGAGCCGTGAGGACTTATTTACAAGACAGAGCTGATTTTAACAAAGAATGATGACAACAGTGACAACAATAGACAGTTATAAAAGAGACATACAGGTTTTTTTTTAAATCAAATTAAAATAAGATTGCAAAAACAGCAAGTGCAAAAACAGCAAGATTATAAGGTGAATGTAGAAAAGTAAAAACAGGAACTTTAGAACAATATGTGTGATCACTGGTCAGTGGAAGTTCTGCTGGACTTTTCATTTGATTCTGGATGATGAACAAATGGTTGGAACCTCCTTCAGTCTCACACGGCCTGACTGTGTCTTTGTGAAGCGTCCTCTCTCAAAATGTGCCTGTAGAGGGATATTAGTTTATTTCGTTGCACATTTCTTTGACAGTTAAACATTTTGAGCTCTGGTTGAAAATGTTTGTGCAGATTAAAATGTCATCACAATTTGTGTTGTTGTGATGATGGTGATGGTGCTTCAGCTGTAAATTGTAGTAAAGTACTTTATTAAAGCTTGTTTTACATTTTACATATTTTATATAAAATTGTTTGATAATTTATTTTTGCACAATTAACACTTATTTTGTCACCTGTTATGATTTTAACCAAACTGTTTCATTTAAATTAACATTTTAATCAGTCGGGCTACAAGCACAATCAACTCTGTTATCCAGGTACTCATTTGCTAATTTAAAAAAAAAATAGAACAATTATCTAATGTGCAGAAATGAAGACTTCATCCCAGAAGATAAGGTAAACTGGAGCAGATCGAATGGTGGATGCTGGAGCATTCTCATGCACATCAGAAATAGCTTCATAACAGGTGTTTCTCTGTTGTTGTTTTTTTTTACGTGTGTAACATTATAAAACACTGTTGACATGGCTATATTGATCATTGTATTGCATAGACATTTTTTTCTAACAAATGTGTTTACGGTTTCATTTCACTGTAATGATAAAAGCATCTGCCACATCTAAAAATGCTTTTAAAAAACGCACAGTCAGTGAAATAATCAATAATCAGTTAAGTAATCAGTTTGTTACTGCTCAATAATTACTGAAAGACGCTGGACAAAGTAAGAAAAGTCATTTTTTTGTGCCATGTTGCGCCAGTAGCTGCTCAAACTGACTGGCAGCGACGAGCTGTTTGGAACATTTGAGAGCTGCGGGAACCACGTGACCGCCTGTCGGCGAGTACAAAGAGTGTCGCAACTCTCTCTATATAGGGCTCTGCCTTCACACACAGGTGCTGTGAACACGCACCCCTAGAGAACGCACACAGGCACGTTATTTATTTATTTTTATTTTTATTTTTTTCACTCGTGCACTTGACTTTGGAGCGGCAGAAAAACTATCCAGGGCGCAAAACAGGAAAAGGAAGTTGTTGGAAGGATGAAAAAAAAGCCTTTCAATGTGGTTAAAAGATATTAGGTAAGTACTGTCAGTGTATGAGCAGGACAGGAGGGTTGTAAAATATTCAGGTTAGCTAAAGCTAGCCTAATAGGAATCGTCCCATATTTGGCTGTTAAATAAATGTAGCCTCCCCTAAAGACGTGATTTGTTTAATATTTTTATGAATATTTTATACATGTCCCACACATCCACACACTAAGTGTAAGAATGACCTAAATAAAACTCAGGAAACATTAACACAAGCTAAACTGTTGTGGTGGCAGTTCCCAGCTATGTTCCAGTGCTGCAATTTATACACTCATATGTACATTTATTATTATTGATTCTTTAATTAAAGATGAGTTGTACAAGTTTATGTGTGTATCAGACAAATTAGTCCTCAGTGTCACTATAGCCCTGAGACTCAAAAAGGTTGGTGACCCATGTTACCAACCTTTTTGGCAGAGGGACACTTGAGTTTAAATGTCTTATTTAATATCACTACAGTGGTGTGTGTTGTGATGTATCTGGTAAGTCAGATTAGATGAAATGTACAGTCAGTAACTGTTATCCAACAAGGAGATGATTTAAATTAAAGTTTAATTTCTATTGTGGTTTGACTGCTGTATTTTTAAACCTACTTAACACAAAATTAATGTCATTCAGCTGTGAGGATGGAGAGAAGGAAGAGAAGATGACAGAGGAATCAGGACAGACTGGGGAAGGCAACAGGTTGGTCTAATGCAGGTGGAAGTGAGGGAACAGCTACTTAATCCCAAGCAATAACATGTAAACATTATTTTTAAAAACTGTATTAAGATCTGTAATTTTTACAACTAATATATAATGCTTTTTTGACCATATGACAGTGCAGAATGCCACAGACAAAGGGTGAAGGAGACAGACACGAGGTCAGTGATAGAGGAGACAAGTGATGACATCAGGTAGGAATAATTACATTAGGGAAGCAACAAAAACCTATACTGTATACCATGATGGTTTGAATTTCTGATGACCATTTTTCATTGTCTTCTTTCATGGAAAGTAACAGTTTAAATGTCATAAATGTTAAAACTGACATGGACTCCAGGCTGTTAAGATTTCATATTTTCACTACATAAAATGTTGAGCACTGATTACCACTACTGTTATACATTTTTACTTTATTAAACTTCTTATTTGTTTATCATTGAAATTATCACCTGATATGATATGTAACATAAAAAAATCTGTAATATTGCTACTGTATTTTCTAAGTGCATGACTAAGGGAGGAAAGCTGTATGAGGCGGCAGGTAAAGGGAGCGCGCGGGGCGCGCGGGGGGGCGCCGTTGATGTTTTCGCATCCACCTCAAAAATATGTAGTTGCACCCTGGCTGAAATGTGACTGTTTTCATTCATTTTGACTGAAAATATTGAACACTGCATTTTCAGCTGTCAGATGGCACTAGAGATGTATGGCATGCTGTTGTATCATGTAATAGGTAAACAAAATGGCTATTAATGACACAATGGACTTACAACTTTCATCCAACTCATATGGAGCAACCGTCAAATCAGCTTCATGTCGCTGCGCTGCCCCAGTGAAATGTAGCTAATTTGACCAGTGAAGTGCATTAAGTAAAATTCAACTGAGACACACTTTACTATAAAGCTGAGCAAACAAATAATTATTTTTAATCTTGTTAAATTCTTGTTAAAGTCCTCCTGTGCACACTCCCGTGGCCGCCATTTGCCAAAGTGTCCCTGGGCAACACACTGAACCCCTCATTGTCTCCTATGTGTGTCCCATTGATGTATGAATGTGATAAAGCACTGATTATTCTCTTTAGAATGATTTGTTCAATTATCTTTGTAGAGATCTAGTAAAGTGCTGTATGAATGGGTAAATGAGGCACAGATTGTGTTGTAAAGTGCTTTGAGTATCTCTATAAGAAAGAAAGCCGCTATATAAGTACAGCCCATTTATCATTTACAGCCCATTCACATTTCCAGGTTGTTAGCGATGACGCATAATAGATGCAACGTCTACAGCGAAGCAATGTATTTATAGCTTTTTCCACTTTATTAGACATATTTGGACTGATGCGAATTATAGGGCAGTGTGACGTGTATGGCGGAACATACGGTAGATAAATCTACCAAGATTGAGTCAGGTCCTTTAGATGCTGACAGGCCGCATATTATTCATTTTATGGCAGAGGCTGCGGGCCAGTGGAAATTTGAACACGGGCCGTAAATGTCCCCTGGGCCAGACTTTGGGCATGCCTGAACCTAACCTGGAGAAAATGTATAGAAGAACATACACATTCCACAGAAAAATCTGCACAGCGACATGCAGGTGAGATAACCTCACACCGACCATTTGATTATTTTGTTGTAAATTTATACTTAGCAAATATGCAGTTGTTTTTCAGATACAGGTAGTCCTCGGGTTACGACGGCCTCGACTTACGACGTTTGGGGATTACGTCACGCATCTCATAATTTTTTTTATTTTTTTTAATCTTATTTTATGTGTTTAAATGTTCTTGATTTCATACAGCACTTTGTTGCAGCTGTGGTTGTTTTAAATGGCTTTATAAATGAAGTATTATTATTATTTTGAAGCCGATTTACGCAGTTTCCGGCAGTTTCCGGTTAGCTGCGGATGCTGCAAAACTTGTTGGAGCCAGCTGGACACGCAGCCGGCTTTGGACGAACCGTGTCCGATCAGAGGTTGCTGCGCTCGGATGAGCTGGGAGCTGAACGGCGGTTTTACGTCGTAAACGGAATGGAGAATACAGCGGAGGGACGGATGGACAAAGGAAAACGGCTTCACCAGCATACCAGTTTAGCTGCGGAGGCTACAGCTTGCCCTGTACTCTCTAAAAAAGCTATGTCTGGTCCTCTGGACAATCAAAAAACAAAACTTGTTGGACAAAGCTGGACACGCAGCAGCTGTGGAAAAGTAGCTGTTTTATGGACGGCGGTTTTACAACGTAAACGAATGGAGAATCCAGTGGAGGGAGGACAGAGGAAATGGCTTCACCACCAGTCCAGAGTAGGAAATTAACTCTTTTTTTCCTTCATTATGGCTCTGAAATGTATGTGTTTTTGATAATTATGTAGGGTACTGTGCTAGGATAGGCTAAGTGTTTGGTAAAATACAGTATTGTACGTATAAGGTGCAGTTTGGACGTATTTTCCGACTTACGACAAAATTCGACTTGCAACGTCACATAGGAACGGAACTCGTTCGTAAGTCGGGGACCACCTGTACTTGCAATTAGTGATGCTGCTCAAGATGAGGGTCTAGTTCTATACATGCACACAGGAGTGGGCAGTTATTCTTTTCCATGGGGCCACATGAGAAACAGAAAATATTGTGGAGGGTGACTTAACTCAATACTGCATAATATTAAAAGTATTTATTTGTTAAAACCAGTACATTTAATTGTTTTTGACAAGCTGGTAAGAGTCTTTGTTCTGATTAAGCAACAAAAAAGTGAGGTTGTCGTACAAAAAATGTCATTTATTCAATCAAATTTCCCAGTGCAATGGTAAACTATGAACATTTTTACCAAAATTGTGACATTACCGTATATGGAGATCATTTTCAGTCACATTCACCCCAAAAGACATTTTGAGTTTAACATACTGTTGGGAAGAGGTTCGCAGCTTTCTAAAGACATTACATTGTCTTTGTACTCCAAATATTATGATACATCATATAACAGTGATTGTCACTAAACTGTGATTTTGAGTCCCAGTTCACTATAGTTGGTGCCTTTACATGTCTACATTTGTAATCACCTCATTTGATGTTTCAGTTCTTTTTTCTTGTTTAGTGAGAGAAATCTAGTCTCTGTTGGACTTTAACGAGAGAGTCAGGTTGAATGTCCGACGTGGAGATGTGAAGCAAAGTTTTTTTTTCTTCCCCTTTATAGATGGCCTCCCTTCTCACCTCACAGCCATCCTCTTCACACCAATATAATTTTTTGATAGAAAGAAAGGAAAAAACAGAAAGTAAGACTACAAAACAATTATCCACAAAAAGAGCACAAGGCAAACACACCCAACCGCCGTCTGCAATCCTGTAAAGTACATGACAGATCACAGCAACAAAACACATATGCATAAAAGACACAAAACATTCATGACTTTGCAGTAGATTACTATATATATATACATTTATATACATTCATATTCAGTCATATACCCATCTACATATCTACATATGATACTTGCGTGTGCATCCCTGCATCTATTAGTGTGTGGTTGTGAGCATGCATAAATGAATAAGGCTTCTCTAAAAGAACATTTAATAGCGACCGTGAAGCATCAGAGATCCGCCCCCCAAGACCCGAGGCAGCCAAAAAGGGGGGGACCAGAGCCCAAGACCCCAAGAAGGACCCCGAGCTCAGAGCCCCCCAGGGCCACCCAAACAGGACGAACCACTCACCCACCCCCCAGATCCGACCATAGGGGAGAACCGGAAGGGCCCCACCAGCGACCACACACAATGACCCCCAGGGGCCAACAGCGACAAACTCACAGGACCCCACCGGAGCCCACCTCACCGATGTAGCCCCGGGGCCAGGCGCCAAGGCCCAGGCACCAGGGATGTTCACCCCTCAGGCCCAGGCCCGATAGGACCAGAGGACCCCAGCCCCACCAGGCAGCCACCAGGCCGAGCCGACATATGCCCAAGTGCCCAACCCCCGATACCGAGGACCCCAAGCGTGCCAGCAGACAAAGGCACACCCCACCAGGGGGCCACGTGGCAGGAGCATGACACCAAGTAGCCTAAGATGTATCAAAGAGGAGGCACTCTAGTCCCGGCCTGACAAATAGCCATTCATACACAGATACAATCACACAAACCCACCCTCATCCTCACTCTCTCAAAGACATATAATAACGACACGTTCCATTCATAATCCCGATACGCACTCTATACCCCCCAGGTCCAAGACATGTACCTGCTCCCTACATGGGGCAGCCCACATCCAAACCCAGGAGGTAGCCCCATTCATTCTGAGGTGGAGAGTAGCAGACATCCAAGATCCGGCCCAACCCGCGCTTAGCCAACAGGACAGGACACCCGAGCCCAAGCAGCCCCAGGGAGAGCACCGCGCCAGCCCCGCCCACAGCGAACCCCCAGGCCCCGCCAGCAGCAGGACCAACAGCCCACACCCACCAAGGCCGCCAAGACCCCTACTAACCGCAGTCAGCCCGCCGCCCAAGAGGACGCAAAACCCCATATGGACGACATGGCCAAGAGCGCCCGCCCAGCCACTAACAGAGCCAGGGAGTACCGGGAGTGTGCCCTCACCATAGGAAAGGGCCAGCCCACTGGCCACGCATAGTCCCAGACCAACATCAAGGACATCTACCCAGTCCCCACCCCAGAAGAAATACTACACCCACCCATCATACTAACAACTCTCAGAACACATAACACACTAGACACCCAGGTCGACCGGGTCACCCTGCCCCCTCCCATGGGCCACCAGGCACGCCCCCAACCCCCCAGCCCACTAACCCCCAACCCACCAGCGAGCCGAGGATCCCCCGGCCAGCGTCGGACACCAGAGCGCAGGTCAGCCCAAGCCTAGGCCGCCCGCCCGCCAGAGCCCAAGATCCCCCACCCCCACCAGGACCAAGCCCGGGGATGACACGCCCCCAGAGCCCAAAGCCCCCGGCGCCCACCCCAGCCCAGCCACCCACTGGCGACCCATGACCACCGCCACAGACCACCCGAGGACCCACATGCAGACTTCCCCCAGATGTGAAGCAAAGTTGACAGATGATCATTATTGAGAGAGGATACAGTACTTGTATTTGGTAAACTTCATCACTGAGAATGAGAAAAAGTAAAAAGTTGCCACTTCACGTTGCAGCTGAAGCTCCAGATTCCCAGCAATGTCCTTGACCCTTCTCATCACGGTTCTCCTGGACAGCGGGACTTACTCAAATGTTGGTTTTTTTCAGGGCATATTAGTGCCTCAGAGTCCACCAAGCACTCTTTGACAAACTCCCCATCAGAGAATGGCTTACCCCGGTACTGTTTGTAGCCATTTTGTGGGATTTCACAAAGCTACTCTTGGTTGTTGTGTCCCTGGACGTGTGAAGCTTGGTAAAAAAATTAAAATAAAACAGCCTTGCTGCATTTATAGCTTAGCTAGCAAAGCTTCAGATGCCTGTGATCTCAATGGGATTTGCCTGGTTAATAAAAGCAATGCCGTTTTAGTCCACACGAGTTAAAATTAGAAATATGTTTATTTTGTAATTCCCCTTACACGGGCCAGAGTCAACCAAAGGGCTGTATGTGGCCCGCGGGCCGTACATTGCCTAGGTCTGGTTTACATCATTCCAAATGAATTTCCATGAAATATAAACCTATAAGAGTACTTGTTCTACTCTCACTCTAGAATTAAACCAGTTCGTCGTCATTCTATAGACCGAATCACTGTGAAATGCTTAATGCTCTTTAGCTGACCACCTCGGTAAGTGTAACACACATTGAGACAGTAAGCACAAAATAAATATATTTCACAATTGTTGAAACAATTTTATTCAATCCTCCAGTTGAGATTTGATATTCATGGAATAAAACAGCTTTTCTCTGAGTTTTAAGGAGCAAAACAAAAAGAATGTGAACGCACAAGCCAAAATACACAATCAGAAAATAAAGAAAAAATAAAAAATACTTTTGAGTACAGTATAGCAGTTTAATAGCAAACAGCAAGGAGAGAATCAAATGACAAAATGTGCATTTTTTCTTTATTTTCTGATTGTGTATTTTGGCTTGTGCGTTCACATTCTTTTTGTTTTGCTCCTTAAAACTCAGAGAAAAGCTGTTTTATTCCATGAATATCAAATCTCAACTGGAGGATTGAATAAAATTGTTTCAACAATTGTGAAATATATTTATTTTGTGCTTACTGTCTCAATGTGTGTTACACTTACCGAGGTGGTCAGCTAAAGAGCATTAAGCATTTCACAGTGATTCGGTCTATAGAATGACGACGAACTGGTTTAATTCTAGAGTGAGAGTAGAACAAGTACTCTTATAGGTTTATATTTCATGGAAATTCATTTGGAATGATGTAAACCAGACCTAGGCAATGTACGGCCCGCGGGCCACATACAGCCCTTTGGTTGACTCTGGCCCGTGTAAGGGGAATTACAAAATAAACATATTTCTAATTTTAACTCGTGTGGACTAAAACGGCATTGCTTTTATTAACCAGGCAAATCCCATTGAGATCACAGGCATCTGAAGCTTTGCTAGCTAAGCTATAAATGCAGCAAGGCTGTTTTATTTTAATTTTTTTACCAAGCTTCACACGTCCAGGGACACAACAACCAAGAGTAGCTTTGTGAAATCCCACAAAATGGCTACAAACAGTACCGGGGTAAGCCATTCTCTGATGGGGAGTTTGTCAAAGAGTGCTTGGTGGACTCTGAGGCACTAATATGCCCTGAAAAAAACCAACATTTGAGTAAGTCCCGCTGTCCAGGAGAACCGTGATGAGAAGGGTCAAGGACATTGCTGGGAATCTGGAGCTTCAGCTGCAACGTGAAGTGGCAACTTTTTACTTTTTCTCATTCTCAGTGATGAAGTTTACCAAATACAAGTACTGTATCCTCTCTCAATAATGATCATCTGTCAACTTTGCTTCACATCTGGGGGAAGTCTGCATGTGGGTCCTCGGGTGGTCTGTGGCGGTGGTCATGGGTCGCCAGTGGGTGGCTGGGCTGGGGTGGGCGCCGGGGGCTTTGGGCTCTGGGGGCGTGTCATCCCCGGGCTTGGTCCTGGTGGGGGTGGGGGATCTTGGGCTCTGGCGGGCGGGCCGCCTGGCTTTGGGCTGGCCTGCGCTCTGGTGTCCAACGCTGGCTGGGGGGCCCTCTGCTCGCTGGTGGGTTGGGGATTCGTGGGTTGCGGGGTTGGGGGTTTGGAGGCGTGCCTGGTGGCCCATGGGAGAGGGCAGGGTGACCCGACCTGGGTGTCTAGTGTGTTATATGTTCTGAGAGTTGTTAGTATGATGGGTGGGTGTAGTATTTCTTCTGGGGTGGGGACTGGGTAGATGTCCTTGATGTTGGTCTGGGACTATGCGTGGCCGGTTGGCTGGCCCTTTCCTATGGTGAGGGCACGCTCCCGGTACTCCCTGGCTCTGTCAGTGGCTGGACGGGCGCTCTTGGCCATGTCATCCATATGGGATTTTGCGTCCTCTTGGTAGATGGGGTGACTGCGCTTAGTAGGGGTCTTGGCAGCCCTGGTGGGTGTGGGCTGTTGGTCCTGCTGCTGGCGACCCTCGTGGCACTGTCCCTCTCTGATCTGGAGCGCAATGGGCCTGGCGGTCGGAGAGGTGCTTTGGCCTCGGTCCTTGGTTGGGCCCTAGGGAGCTGGGGGGACCTGTTGGGTCAGCAGGGGAGCTGACTCCCTGTGGGAGCATTTGTTCCTGCAGTTATTTTCTCCCCATCCCTCACCGCGCACCTACGCCCTCTTTATTTCAAATTAATACATGTAGGGATTTGAGGCTCGGGTGTACTGCAACATTTTTACATCTCCGTTGTTCAGAACCACCTGGGACTCAATTTTATTATACACCTTAGACCAGGGGTCACCAACCTTTTCGAAACTGAGAGCTACTTTGTGGGTACGGAGTCATTCAAAGGGCACCAGTTTGATAAACTCTTCAGAAATAAAGCGTAAATTGAAAAAAATGTATAATAAATATATTTTTAAGAACATATTTTTTAAGACAGACATTTTAAAATATATATAAATACAAAAAAAGAATAACTGAATACAATGACATTTTAAATGCAGCTTAGTGAGTTGTGCTATTTTTAGAACAGGTCCGCGGGCACCTCAAATGGTCCTTGGGGCACCCGGGTTTTCCGCAGGCACTGTGTTGGTGACCCCTGCCTTAGACATTCACTCATAAACATCCTCATAACATTCACATATAGGAACTTGGGGTGAGCACTATGGTTATGGGTTGCAGGATAACACTCTTCTCGCCTCCTATGCTTGTGCTCACTTACAATGATACATTTAGACCAGTGGTCCCCAAACTTTTTCCTGTGAGGGCCACATAACTTTTCCCTTCGCTGGTGGGGGGCCGGAGTCAGTTTTTAACAGGAAAAAGTGTGACGATTGCAGGAGTGCCTAAATCGGGGGTGCCCAACCTTTTTTGAACCAAGAGTTACTTTTGAAGTCGGCAGTTTGCCGAGAGCTACTCGTCCAGTCTCAGTATCAAAAAACAAAATTTTTCATCTCCCTACTCCTCACTTCTTTAAAGTAAATAAAACAGAACGTAATGTGTTGCTAGTTTTATTTAATTAAAGTATTTTATCAAAGTAAAATGACGCAATATTTGAAAAGCACACCATATTTTTTAAAGAAACGAATAAACAATGAACTGAACAATATAAAACTCCCTCATTTACACTAACTATTTACAAAAAGTGACTTACAAAGGTGCAGATTTACAAATCTCCAACAACTATTTCAAACCTCAATAAAACCTAAATATCAAAACTAGGCAGCTGCTCTGTGCAGCAGGATGGTGTCATCTGGTGCAAGCTGTATAAAATAAATGTGTCTCTACCTTAGTGGCACTTCTGACACTGAGAGGAGGAGGCGCGGGGCAGTATGAGGTGGAGGCGCAGGCAGGTCTCCAGATGATCATCAGTCATTGTGGATCTGTTTTTGGACTTGATGATTTTCATGTGTGAAAAAGCAGACTCACACAGGTAGGTAGATCCAAAAAGTGCTGTTAAGTTCAAAGCACATCTTCGGATGTAAGGATACTTTTCTTCTGAGAGCAGACTCCAGAACTCTCCATCCACGCCAGGTGATACTCGAATTACAGATGAGGCAAATAGACTTTGAATTAGAATAAACAAAAAAATACTCCTCCTCCCACTCTGTGTGAAAATAATATTTATGTGAAAGGGAGACAATTCAACTTACTCCTTCATCTTTAAAAACTGTGTTAGGATATGCTAAGTACTTGGTGACCGTACAGTACTGTACATGTATTCATTTGTAAAAAAAAAAAAAAAAAAAAAAAAAAAAAAATTTTTTTTTTTTTTTTTTTTTACTATTGTTCTGGGGGCCGGACCAAATGTGGGGGCGGGCCGGATGCGGCCCGCGGGCCGTAGTTTGGGGACCACTGATTTAGACAGTAAGGGATTGGGTTAGAGTTGGGGTGGAGGGGAAACTGGCATTATTCATTCATTCATTCAACCTTTATTTATACAGGCTATCCTCGTTGAGCCACGGGGACTCCTTTACAAGAGGGACCTGTTTCACTCACACCCAGGGTCAATTTTAGAGTTACCAATCAACCTAACATGCATGTTTTTGGACTGTGGGAGGAAACCGGAGCACCAGGAGAAAACCCATGCATGCACGGAGAGAACATGCAAACTCCACCCAGAAAGGCCTCCGGACCGGGATTTGAACCTTGGACCTTCTCGCTGAGAGGCAGCAGCTCTACCAGTTGTGCCGCCGTGCTGCTCATTATGCCAGCCTTTGCTCCTTATCTTTCCCTTTTTTTATTGCACTTTACAACAACACACATCATCAGCACATTTGGGGGCAGGGGTGTGTATGTCGGGGTCTAGTATTTTTTTTCACCTCTTGGTTCCCTGGCGGCCATTCTGGGGGTGGAATCTGATAAGGTGGCAGGCCGTCAGATGTTGTCCTGGGCTATGGTGGGGTTCGGGGCCTGGGGGTTTGCTGTGGGCGGGGCTGGCGCGGCGCTCTTCCTGGGGTTGCTTGAGCTCGGGTGTCGTGTCCTATCGGCTGAACGCGGGTTGGGTCGGATCTTGGATGTCGGCTCCTCTCCACCCTAGAATGAATGGGCCTATCTTCTGGGTTTGGATGTGGGCTGCCCCATGTAAGGGGCAGGTACATGTCTTGGACCGGTGGGGTATAGAGTGCCTATCGGGATTATGAATGGATTATTATATGTCTTTGAGAGAGTGAGGGTGAGGATGAGGGTGGGTTTGTGTGATTGTATCTGTGTATGAATGTCTATTTGTCAGGCCGGGATTTAGACTGCCCCCTCTTTGACACATCTAAGGCTACTTGGTGTGGTGCTCCTGCCACGTGGCCACCTGGCGGGGTGTGCTCTTGCCTGCTGACGCGCTTGGGGTCCTCGGTATCAGGGGTTGGGCACTTGGGTGTATGTCGGCTCGGCCTGGAGGCTGCCCGGTGGGGCTGGGGTCCTCTGGTCCTATCGGGTCTGGGCCTGACGTGTGAGCGTCCCTGGTGCCTCGGCCTTGGCACCTGGCCCCGGGGCTATGTCAGTGTGGTAGGCTCCGTTGGGGTCCTGTGAGTTTGTCGCTGTTGGCCCCTGGGGGTCATTGTGTGTGGTCGCTGGTAGGGCTCTCCCGGTTCTCCCCTATGGTCGGATCTGGGGGGTGGGTGAGTGGTTCGTCCTGTTCGGATGGCCCTGGGGGCTCTGAGCTCTGGGTCCTTCTTGGGCTCTGGTCCCCCCTTTTCGTCTGCCTCGGGTCTTGGGGGACGGATCTCTGATTCTTCAAGGTCACTATTGAATATTCTATTAGAGAAGCCTTATTCACTTGTGCATGCTTACAACCACACACTAATAGATGCTGGAATACACATGCAGGTATCGTATGTAGTTATGTAGATGGGTATATGACTGAATATGACTGAATATGAATGTATATGTGCAAAGTCATGAATGTTGTGTCTTTTATGCATATGTGTTTTGTTGCTGTGTTCTGTCATGTACTTTGCAGGATTGCAGACAACGGTTGGGTGTGTTTGCCTTGTGCTCTTTTTGTGGATATTTGTTTTGTAGTCTTACTTTCTGTTTTTTCCTTTCTTTCTATTAAAAAAAACATATATATATATATATATATATATATATATTATATATATATATTATATATATATATATATATATATATATATATATATATATATATATATGTAGCGCCCCCTAGCGTCTTTGGCATTAATGAGGGTGGCTAACCTGAGTTATTTAATATCAGTGGTATCTCTACCTGTAAACTCTGAATTTATATCTTAAACAACCAGTATAACACAGAAGAATAAACATATGCTTTAAACACATGAACAGTTTAATAAACAATTTAAATAAACAACAGACCACTCTTTTTATTTTACAATTAAATGAAATGATACTTTTTAACCCCTTTTTAAATAAAGAAAGGAAACTTAATGCCGGCTACTAAAAAAATATAGTTTGGGTCGTTGCAGGCCTGATGTTGGTGCACTTGCGCTAACATCCCCCTTCAACCATGTCCCCGATCACCTGAAAACCTCCGTCTCCTGGAGGTCAGTCTCGCCGTTCCGTCTGCTTCCGTCCTCGCGTCTCTCTCTCTCAGCTGGCGAGCCGCCAACCGTTGGTGAGTCACGTGAGCGCTCGCCCCTCAACTGGCAGAGTAACGGACAGTTCTCTGCTGGCAAGCTGCCAACCGTTGGTGAGTCACGTGAGCGCTCGCCCCTCAACTGGCGGAGTAACGGACAGTTCTCTGCTGGCAAGCTGCCAACCGTTGGTGAGTCACGTGAGCGCTCGCCCCTCAACTGGCGGAGTAACGGACAGTTCTCTGCGGGGTTGCTCACCCAGTCCTCGGCGGCTGTCTCTGCTGGCTAGCCGCCAACCGTCCAACAAGTCCCGCAGCGATAGCCACTCCACTAGCGGCGTCACGGACAGTTTTCTGCGGGGTTGTCCACCCACGCAGCTCCAACCTCCACAGCTCGGCCGGAGTCCTTCTCTCCCCCTTCAACGGCTCAAACAACGGTTCAGCCAAGTGTCTCCACCACGACAGTCCCTTCACTTTCGAGGGGAGGAAAAAACTAAACTCATTCACCTTCGCGTTCCTCCTTTTATCCTCTCCCGTTCTCTACCTGCTGGCACAAGCCCCTCCCACACCTCCAAAATAAAATCCCAAACTACTTTTACAAACAGTTATTAAAACAAACAGTATTAAAAGTACATTAAACTCCAAAACTACTTTTACAAACAGTTATTAAAACAAACAATATTAAAAGTACATTAAACTCCAAACACAGTATGTTTACATGTTCTATAAAACAAACATTAAACACCATTTACTTATCCATTCATTCACTACTAAATAAAATAAATATGAACTCAAACCAGAGGGTTACACCCTCCCCCTCCTAACTGTCTGCATGTCCTCATGAGACAACTACAGTTTAGGGTCTATAAGGCTAAGACCTACACCCTAACTTAATAATGACCCCTTTATGCACGATGGTAATCGGCTGGTTCCTAGATTTCCCTGGCTCATCATAAGTCAGACGAATAACTGGTTTACGTTGTCTCTCAGATCTGGGCCTAGTTCTAAGGGTCACAGGCATCTTTTTAAGAGATCTGAGCTGGGGGTTAGACTCACTACAGGATACCTCATCATCTTCTAAACCTGGGTCGGAGTCAGAGTCCAGAGAGACAGTCAATGGGGCACCATCGAGGTTCTCATCTAGAGTTCCCACTTGGTTCTCTTCAGCTAAGAGCTCTGTCTCCTCTTCAGTATCAGTCTCTGTTTCCTTTGCACTCTCGTCCTCAGAGAAGGGTATGACCTCTGCAGATGGGTCTTGATCCATTCTCTCATCAGCCTCCTTTGACCCGTCTTCGGGTTCTACACCACCCAGGGTGGGTAAGTCCTTTGGTTGACCTTCACCATAATATTCCCGAACAGCTTCATACTCCCACTCAGAACATGAATCAGAAAAGTCCAGATCCATGGTAGGGGCTACGCCACTGTATTGACGCTTTGTGTCTTTTACTTGGAGTCGTGTTCTTGGCTTTGCAGGTGTTCTCTCTTGCTCTTGGTCCTGTGGCAACCTCATAGAGTTTCTGATAGGGAGAATGTGATTGCGGTGTATAGTTTTTACACCCCCACTTCCTCTCTCTGGCTTCACTCGGTAGACTGGGAGGTCCGGCAACTTTCCCACCACAACATAAGGGTTTGGACTCCACCGGTTCTCTAGCTTTCTCTTCCCTTTCAGTCCCAAGTTTTTTAGAAGAACCCTGTCACCAAGGTTAATTGCCTGGAAGCACACTTGTTGGTCATAAGCTCGCTTATTCCTTTCATGTGCTTTATCAGCAGTCTTGCCGGCAAGGTCATAAGCATTCTGTAGATCTTTCTTTAGGCTGTCGACGTATTGGGAATAGTTGTTTTCTCCCGTCTCATCTGGCGATGTGCCGAAACACAGGTCAACAGGCAACCTAGCTTCCCGTCCAAACATCAGCAAATAAGGTGAGTATCCAGTGGCATCACACCTAGTACTGTTGTAGGCATGGACGACATACGGGACATGACGACTCCAGGACCCCTTCTTTTCACTACCCAAGGTAGCCAACATGGATAACAATGTCCGATTGAATCTTTCAGGTTGGGGGTCCCCTTGTGGATGATAAGGAGTGGTCCGAGATTTCCGCACCCCCAACATCCTCAACAGTTCCCGAATCAGTTGACTTTCGAAATCTCTCCCTTGGTCGGAATGTATCCTGGCCGGCAGACCATAGTGCACGAAATAAGTCTCTACCAAGGCTTTTGCGACAGTGAGTGCCTTTTGGTTCCGTGTAGGAACGGCCTGTGCATAACGAGTAAAATGATCAGTAATGACCAGCACATTACTGATTCCTCGAGAGTCTGGCTCCATGGAGAGGAAGTCGATGCACACCAAATCCATAGGCCCCCGGCTCGTGATCTGGTGCAAAGGAGCCATCCTCTTACTTGGAGTTTTCCTGAGAGTGCATTCTCCACAATCTTTGATGTACATCTCCGCGTCCGAAGCCATCCTGGGCCAATAGAAGCGCTTCTTCAGTAGATCTGTCAGTCGCTCCACTCCTAGATGACCCATGTCATCATGAAGGGATCGTAGAACTGTCTCTCTTAACTCAGCTGGGAGGACTAACTGCGTCCCATGTCCCCCTGATTGTCTCTGTGTCCGCCTATGTAGCAGACCATCCACCATTACAAGGCGGTCTTTCTCCCTCTTGAACAGCCTGAACTCTGGGCTCACTTCTTTGTCGTCCGTCCACGACCCTTGCTGTACAGCTGTCCTTACCCTACCAATGACCTCATCCCTCCTCTGTTCCTCCTCTATCTCAGCCCTAGATAACTGTTTTAAGGAACCCAAATCCAGGTGAGTAGGGAAAGCAAACACGTCAGGAATACACTGAGAAGAGGCACCCAACTGATCTACATACCTAGGTGGCATTTCCGACTGCTTGGTGACCACTGTAACCATGCAGATGGAACGTACACCCATGGGAGATATATGCTCCCATCCCGCCCCTTCAGCCCCAAAGGTCCTCGACAACACATCTGCGTCAGTGTTTGTCCTACCTGGCCGGTACTGGATGTCAAAATCATAAGTTGCTAATGCAGCTAGCCAACGATGCCCTGTGGCGTTAAGTTTTGCTGTGGTCAGCACATAGGTCAGGGGATTGTTATCTGTCCTCACTGTGAATTTGGCCCCATACAAGTAATCGTGGAATTTGTCCACAATCGCCCATTTAAGAGCCAGAAACTCTAGCTGGTGCACAGGATAACGCTGCTCAGCAGCGCTTACCCTACGGCTTGCGAATGCCACTGGTCGGAGCCCCTCTGGGTGTTCTTGATATAATATTGCACCCAGCCCCTTCAAGCTGGCGTCCGTATGCAATATATACGGCTTGTTAGGGTCTGCGAAGGCGAGAACAGGAGCGCTGGTGAGGCAACCTATGATGCGATGAAAAGCATCAGTACATGCATGGCTCCACCGTTCTCCAAATGGCTCGCCCTCTTTGAAGAAGCCTTTTGCCTCCTCTCTCGACCTACCCTTCCCCTTCTGAGTTGGGCCATACCCTTTTGTGAGATCTGTAAGGGGTCTGATGATTCTGGAGTAGTTTGCGACAAATCGGCGGTAGTACCCACAGAACCCGAGGAAAGACCTCAGGGACTTCAGGTCAGTAGGCCGCGGCCAATTAGCTACGGCCTTTACTTTCTCAGGATCGGTGGCTACACCCTCCGCCGATACTATGTGTCCCACATACTTCACTTTTGGTTGGCAGAACTGGCACTTGTCCAAGGACAGCTTCAGCCCAACCTCTCTAAGCCTGTCTAGAACCTGTAGAAGCCGTTCCTCGTGCTCCTCCAGAGTCCTCCCAAAAACTATCAAATCATCCAGGTAGACCAATACCTTAAGCAGATTCATATCCCCCACAGCCCGCTCCATCAGCCTCTGGAAAGTTGCAGGAGCCCCGGTGACTCCCTGTGGCATCCTTTCAAACTGATAGAACCCCAGGGGGCAGATGAAAGCTGTTTTTTCTTTATCTGCCTCTGCCATGGCGACCTGGTAATAACCCGACCTTAAGTCAAGTACCGAAAACCACTGGCTCCCTGTCAAGGAATCGAGCGCATCATCGATGCGAGGGGTAGTGTACTGATCGGGCACGGTACGACTATTCAAGGTTCTATAGTCAATGCACATTCTGACATTGCCGTTCTTCTTTCGGGCCACAACTATTGGAGACGCATATGGACTGCGTGACTCCTTTATAATACCCTCTCTCAGAAGGTCCTGCAGATGTTTTCGAACATCCTCAATGTCAGCAGGCGCCAGTCTACGTGACCGTTCTCTAAAGGGTCGAGCGTCAGACAACCTAATATGATGCTCTACCCCTTTAGCAAGCCCCACATCCCATTCATGCAAAGAGAACACACTGGCTCTATCTGCTAATTTTTTTCTCAGCCTAGCTTTCCAAGGCTCTGGGATAGGTGACCCACCAAAGTTAATGAGTTGAGGGTTGAACTCGTTGGACACCCCCTCGGACTGAGGTTTTGTCTTCAGGGGCGCAGTTACCATATCAACCGCGCATAACTGTCCCACTACAGTGCCAACTGGGAGAATTACTTCCCGGCCGGACTCGTTGTGCATACAAACTGGGAAACTATCCACAGTCACTTCTGAACTTGGCAAGACTAACGGTTGGAGAAGCACCCCTGCAGGGAGTGAGCCCCTGGGTGACATGTCCACCATCAGCACTTCCCTGTCCAATGGGCGTCTCAGTTTCACCTGGCAGGCGGCCCGACAGCCGCTGTCAGCTGGTATGGTTAGTGGGCCAGGCCCTATCCATCTCACGTAGCCCAGGTCCTCTTCCTCACCTGTAGTCTGAAGTTCCTTCTGCTCTGAAGTTTTGGTCCGGATACCTAGTGTCTGCGCTAGATCAACCCCAATGTCCGAGCTACAAAGCTGGGCTAACCTCTTAAATAAACTAGCATTAGTCCCCAGAACAACAGGGGTCTGGTCTGGAGTCCTGGGACCTGGGCAGACCAAAGCCAACACAGAAAGTGATTCCCTAGTCCCGACTACAGTTTCAGGGAACTCAATTTCTACCAGAATATACCCCAGATAGGGATAACTGGTGTCACTTAATCCCCAAATAGCCAACCCAGACACTGGTAAGATCTGAACATTAGCTAAATGCTTCTTATACCACTCCTCAAAGATAATGGTAACCTGTGAGCCACTATCCAGTACCGCATCGCAGGCATGACCATTCACCCTCACAGATACAGTTGACGTGGGACCTATCAGTCCTTTTGGAATAGCCCTGTTCCCTACTGATATTGCCTCACTTCTCTTGACAGTGCAGTCTGTGTGCGAGCTTTCCCCAAGCCTGGCACCCCCCATTTGCTCTTTTGCTCTTTTGAGAGACTGGATAAGCTTCTGAATGACTCTACTCTGGTTCTCAGCATTTTGGCATTTATTTGAAAAATGCCCATTGTCACCACATCTGTAACAAATGCTGTCCTCTGAACCTCTGTTAGTCCTAACACCCTGTGTTTTACCAGGACCCAGTCTTTTGGGTTCCACCTGCAACATATTAGCTGACATATCTAAAGATTGGGCCGTTTGGGCTGACATCTTCTGCTGTAGTCTTTCCACTTGTTTCTTTAAAGCTACTATTTCTGAGTCTTCCCTACTTTCTATCACAGGACACTGTGTCTCGCGAACCGTCAATCGGTCACTATCTGTTTCGTGCCTAGTGCTGGGTTTCATAGCAGCAAACATGGTTTTCAACTCTTTAATATCTGCTTTCAAAGACTGTATGTCAGTCTGACGACTGCCTGCAACTTGTACCCGCTGTACAGATGAGCTAAGCTTAATCCTAGCTGCTGCATATTCTTCCTCCGCTCTAACTTCTGTTAATAACTCTAAAAACTTTGGAGGATTCTGCCTTCTCTCCCTCAACTTTAGCTGTACCAACATGAGGTCGGAATATACTGCCCCCCTTAATAGTTGCTCTATCCGGGCCACATCTACCCGACTGGCCTGCATCCCCCCTTTGCTAGCTATTAAGGTGAGGGACTGCTCCACTCGTCTTAGAAAGTCTGACAGTTTTTCGTCTTTCTCCTGTTGCAGTAGTCGAAACTTGAAATACAGATCTTCACCTGATTCAGCGGTGCCAAAAGCACTCTCGATGGCATCCAAACACTTGGAGGGTGAGACATCTGGCTCCGCTGTATGTACGGCTTTCACCACCGCCAGAGCGGGTCCCCGAAGACATTCTATGAGGCGTCTGCGCTTTTCTTTAGCTGAACATTCGCTCTCATCCACCATCCAACGAGCCTGCTCCAACCATTGCTCCAATGTTTCTTCTCCTGGTGGTGTGGGTAGGGAGCCAGAGAATATACGCAGGCGATGGTATCCACTGTATTCTTTCCCTGGTCTCTCTACTTTGGCCAAAACGTCTCCCACTGCACGAATAATGGACTCCACTGAACAGGTAGGTCCAACAGCATCCCACGAAGTTTTGACAGATTCCGGTTGATCGCCATCAGAAGCTGGACTCTGCGCTGCTGCAAAAATCGGCCAGCAGAGATCAGTAGCAGCATGATGCACTTCAGCTGGGACTCTGCTTGGGTCAACTGGTTCTCTACTTTCACACAAAACCATCAACCGGCCCAGCTTCTGGTTGTACATCCTGCCCCTCACTCTGACTCGACCCAGAATTTTTACTGTTTGTAAAGTCTCTTCTATCTGGTCTACTTCAACGCCTGGGGGAACGAGAGCCAAAACTGCACGGGTCTCGTCCAATGATTCACCCTGACACCATTCTCTTAGCCTAGTCCCCATCTCTGTATAAATAGTATTTCTTTCCATGGTCGTGCAGGATTAACTACAAACACTACTTTTACTGTGACAGGCTATTAAACTCACTACTCTGTTTTACTGCCTATGTTATTCTTACCGCTATACAAGCTGCTTAAATTCACAAAGAAAAAAAAACTAATCTCAGCAGTGCCTCCATTTTATGTAGCGCCCCCTAGCGTCTTTGGCATTAATGAGGGTGGCTAACCTGAGTTATTTAATATCAGTGGTATCTCTACCTGTAAACTCTGAATTTATATCTTAAACAACCAGTATAACACAGAAGAATAAACATATGCTTTAAACACATGAACAGTTTAATAAACAATTTAAATAAACAACAGACCACTCTTTTTATTTTACAATTAAATGAAATGATACTTTTTAACCCCTTTTTAAATAAAGAAAGGAAACTTAATGCCGGCTACTAAAAAAATATAGTTTGGGTCGTTGCAGGCCTGATGTTGGTGCACTTGCGCTAACATCCCCCTTCAACCATGTCCCCGATCACCTGAAAACCTCCGTCTCCTGGAGGTCAGTCTCGCCGTTCCGTCTGCTTCCGTCCTCGCGTCTCTCTCTCTCAGCTGGCGAGCCGCCAACCGTTGGTGAGTCACGTGAGCGCTCGCCCCTCAACTGGCAGAGTAACGGACAGTTCTCTGCTGGCAAGCTGCCAACCGTTGGTGAGTCACGTGAGCGCTCGCCCCTCAACTGGCGGAGTAACGGACAGTTCTCTGCTGGCAAGCTGCCAACCGTTGGTGAGTCACGTGAGCGCTCGCCCCTCAACTGGCGGAGTAACGGACAGTTCTCTGCGGGGTTGCTCACCCAGTCCTCGGCGGCTGTCTCTGCTGGCTAGCCGCCAACCGTCCAACAAGTCCCGCAGCGATAGCCACTCCACTAGCGGCGTCACGGACAGTTTTCTGCGGGGTTGTCCACCCACGCAGCTCCAACCTCCACAGCTCGGCCGGAGTCCTTCTCTCCCCCTTCAACGGCTCAAACAACGGTTCAGCCAAGTGTCTCCACCACGACAGTCCCTTCACTTTCGAGGGGAGGAAAAAACTAAACTCATTCACCTTCGCGTTCCTCCTTTTATCCTCTCCCGTTCTCTACCTGCTGGCACAAGCCCCTCCCACACCTCCAAAATAAAATCCCAAACTACTTTTACAAACAGTTATTAAAACAAACAGTATTAAAAGTACATTAAACTCCAAAACTACTTTTACAAACAGTTATTAAAACAAACAATATTAAAAGTACATTAAACTCCAAACACAGTATGTTTACATGTTCTATAAAACAAACATTAAACACCATTTACTTATCCATTCATTCACTACTAAATAAAATAAATATGAACTCAAACCAGAGGGTTACATATATATATATATATATATATATATATATATATATATATATATATAGATATATATAGTCCCCGACTTACGAGCGAGTTCCGTACCTACGGGTCGTTCGTAAGTCGAAAATTCGTAAGTAGGATCACCAAAAAAATATATATTTTTTTATTTTTATAAATGAATACATGTACAGTACTGTACAGTCACCAAGCACTTAGCCTATCCTGACACAATTTTTAAAGATGAAGGAGTGAGTTGAATTGTCTCCCTTTCACATAAAGGGATTTAGCTCCCTTTATGGGAATGGAGCTTGCAGGGAGGAGGGAGACAATTTAACTCACTCCTTCATCTTTAAAAACTGTGTTAGGATTGGCTAAGTGCTAAGTGCTTGGTGACAGTTCAGTACTGTACATTTAGAATAGAATAGAATAGAATAGAATAGAATATATCTTTATTGGCATATTTGCACCAAGGTACAAAGTTTTGCAATTGGCGCGCGCACCATCCGAAGAAGGACGTGCGCACGGAAGCCGCAGCAGTATAAAACCGCGCCACCAACAATCAGATATGGAAAAAGGAACATACAGTCGGATAATCTTGGTATTCAAAAAAAGAATCTATCACATTTTGTCTTAGGACACTCTATGATAAAGTCGAAAAAACTCTACCAGCTTCAGCACGGATAAAGACAAGACATGTTGCATTAGATGGCAAGCAGGGAGATTGTCCGTGAGTAATCATTTCAGATAAGCACAGTCTGTAGATGGCCTCAGCTCGGCTCCATCTGAATGCACACAGAGACCTCTGGGGGGAGGGGGGGCAGCGAGTTCTCAACAGCTTTCGACTCCAGGAGAAGTTTTCAGTCAGCCTCTTTCCAAGGTTGCTCAGAGTCCCGATTAGATAAGTTACTTTATTTATTTTCAGGCCAGGCTACAGTGTACTTTGACTGCAGCCTTGAAGTCCAGGTGCTGTCTGGGTCCAAATCGCCGAATCATGTGAGGTTCTGAGCTACAAATCCCCATCTGTTCCCTGATGGAGGCCGGACGGCTGTAAACGAGTCCCAAAGCGCACCGCAGGTCCGCGGCTGTCCACCACTGCTCCCATCATGCGGTTCAGCTCGTACAACAGCTGGGTCGTTGAGGTCATAGCCCGGATCAAAGAATCTTGTTGAGCAGGAAGTTTCGCCAGCGCGTTGATCGCCGCGGCAGCCTTCCTCAGCTTCCAGTAGCAGAAACCTCCGCAAATGCCAAAAAGCAGAGCAGCTGCCACCAATATTCCAATAATCCACAAATCTTCCACGTCTTCGACAGAAAGAACAGTCAGGCACATTAACTTCCAGTCGTCCCACGAGTCCATAATGTACCCCACCGCATGCGTGTCGAGGGGGCAAGCTGGCTCTCCTGGTCCGGAGCTCTTCGTGGAAAATTTTATCAATAGAGGAAACAGCCCACGCAATTAAATCCACTTCAAATTGGTTCGAGTGAGCACTGAAGAGTTACAGACGAGACAAAAATGCAAAAGCAGGGAGGAGGGAAGCTTTAGGGAGGAGAGGAGCAAAAAGAGATTTATTTATTTATTAAAAATATATATTTATTTGTTATTTTTTTATTTATAAATAGATAAATGTACAGTACTGTACAGTCACCAAACACTTAGCCTATCCTAACACAGTTAAGGAGTGATTTGAATTGTCTCCCTCCTCCCTAGCAGGCTCCATTCACATAAAGGGAGCTACTTTCACTTTCACTTTATGTGAAAGGGAGACAATTCAACTCACTCCTTCATCTTTAAAAACTGTGTTAGGATAGGCTAAGTGCTTGGTGACTGTACTGTACATGTATTCATTTATTTATTTATTTTTATGAGATGCATATTCGTAAGTCCGAAATGTCGTAAGTCGGGGGCGTCGTAAGTCGAGGACTACCTGTGTGTATCTATCTATCTATCTCTCTCTCTATATATATATATATATATATATA